>JANAVB010036060.1:0-13158 GCA_029216955.1 Iris pallida
ATTTGGAAGAAGAATAAATTTGATTCAAATGAATATAATAGACAACAATCCTTTGTCGAAATTTTGGTGTATTCTATTTAAGTGTATTGGCACTCATAGCATTTCTATTCAGCAACGTCATTGTTTGGACATATTGTCTCTTAGTTGCCCAAAATTCCGAACCATGAATGAGGACGACCTTATAGCTGGTAGTAATTTGAAACACCTAAAGAATGTGACCTTGATTGGGATTGGAGAGAGATGGTACAAAGATAATAGTACTGGATAAAGTTAAAATTCTGGGAGAAAATTATGTCAACTTTGAGTTTTATTCTCTTCTAGTGTAGGCATATTTTGACTGTCGTTGACATTGATGTGACATGAACTATTCTGGATGTCCTAATAACTGTTTTATATGTATAAGAACATTCACGTCAACTGCTATTGAAGTTGTAGGTCGTAATTGTATACATTGGTATATATCCTAGTTACTTGATTCAAATGAATATAATAGACAACAATCCTTTGTCGAAATTTTGGTGTATTCTATTTAAGCTTATTGGCACTCATAGCATTTCTATTCAGCAACGTCATTGTTTGGACATATTGTCTCTTAGTTGCCCAAAATTCCAAACCATGAATATGGACGACCTTATAGCTGGTACACCTAAAGAATGTGACCTTGATTGGGATTGGAGAGAGATGGTACTAAGATAATAGTACTGGATAAAGTTAAAATTCTGGGAGAAAATTATGTCAACTTTGAGTTTATTCTCTTCTAGTGTAGGCATATTTTGACTGTCGTTGACATTGATGTGACATGAACTATGCAGGATGTCCTAATAACTGTTGTATATGTATAAGAACAATCACATCAACTGCTATTGAAGTTGTAGGTCGTAATTGTATACATTGGTATATATCCTAGTTACTTGGGTAGGTATACCAATATTACTGGGGTTTAGAAGAATATGGATATTACAGGGTTTAAAAGAACAATCACCATATCTATCCATATTCATAATTTAATGATGTCAGATATTTTCTCATCAAAATACGCTGATGGAATCATATTCTGAACTGATTGATTGCAAACCCTACTTGGAACTAATGATAACTGCCGTCAGGGCGTTGACTTTTTCTCCTTACATATTGGGAGCTTTAAGTGTGGATCTGGAAGTAATCTAGTTCTCTTTTCTGCAAAATAGTTATTATCTGCCTAAGGATTATTTGTTTGTTTCATCTGCCTTTTGCCTCCTTGAGAGGATTACCATTCTCGTGGTTTTTCATTGCTTTATGTATCGACTATATAGTTAATGCTTTAGAGAGTCATATATGGCACTGAAAACAAGAAAATGATGCATTTGAACGCTTCAGTCATGAATTTTGCTAAGACAACATTTACGTGGCATATTTTTTTAGTAATTGTGGTTTAATTCAATAATTTTACTGAAATAGTTACACTGAAATTTGCAGAACTTATGTACAATTGAGTCAGTTGACATATAGGTAGCCTTAGTATGGAGTAACTTACACAAGGTTGTTACTTGCAGTCAGTTGTATAGCTAGAATATCACATAATGATGGAGTGGTGCAAGGTTGGATCCTACTTCATGAATTAAGGTGTGTCCTTTCCTTTGATTGTAAGTCCGTTTGAACCCATTTTGATAAATTATAAGTTATAACACTATGGTTTGACATTTACTTTCCTTACATCACAGGCAAAGCTTGTTAAAATCTGGACATAACGTGAGTCACAGCTTTCTTTTTCTTAGTTTTTAACCTACCACTCTTTTAATAGGAGGAAGTTAGCATGTTCCCCCCCTTATTTTTACACAATTTGAGTTCCTATTCTACATGATATCATTTTATTATTCCATTTGATGTTGGTCAAATTTACTCTGCTTCATAAACTCTTATCTTTGAGTGTGCGTGTGGTACATTGTTATGCTTTTCCTCTTGTACCCACTGATAACATTCACCATCTAATTCCACCTCACTACTACGAGACAACAACATCCACATATTCCCCTTCGTCTAAACAATATGCTAGTTAGCTTGTTAGATTAACTTGCTAATTTCTTCTATTTTGCTCAATAGGAAGTTAAGATTATTAATGGGAAAAAAGTTATTATCCTTTATTAACATGTAAGATGCCCTTCAAATGGTATTTTATCAATTTTCTGATGTACAAATTCCATCAAACAAAGTTTGATACAAATTGGAGGCGAAAAACTTGTTCAGGTGCATGTTGTAATAGCATATCTAATAGCGTGTGCATCTTCATATACATATAGTCATTATTACCGTCTATGCATTTGCTTACATGCATTCATTCTTGGCAGCTTATGGATTTACATGGATTTACTTGTATTACTGTACTCTAGAGACTCCATAATATATAAATGACTCCTTAACAGATAAAACATATATTAGAAAGTTCAGATGGACATGTTAATAGTACTATATATTTGGTTGAATGCTCATACAAGGTCTTTCATTGTATCCTGGACTAGAAGACAAAGGAAGAGAAAGAGAATAAGATGAAATTGAAAAGCCCATGCATGATATGATATTTCCAAACAATCACGGGTCCCTTAGTTTCAGCCTTACAAGAATCCAGTCTTCAGAATACAATCTTACTTAATTGGTAAATAGCTAGATAGCTAATGGGAACACGTTTATTGTAGTATTGTCATTTAGTATTAACCAACAACCCTATAAAACAGACACATTTTGCGAACCATCACTAGTATCACTGGGGTAGCCACAATTTTGGTATACGGGTTCAAAATCAACTAGTAAAATTTTAATCCAATTTTTTTGTAAAAATGTAAAGGAAAAAAAATGCATAAATTAGTCACAAAATATTTTGATGACAGACGTATTATTATAGTTGCATTACATCTTAACCGACAATATTTTTACAATAACTCCCGACGTTGCTTTATATTTGAAAATGTTACAAGATGTCATCCTTCCCAACTTTTGCGAAATGTCTTGCTCAATGTATGTTACCAAACAATCATTCAAAAATTCATCTGTCATTCGATTGCGAAGTGTATTCTTGATAACCTTCATCGCTGAAAATGCTCAATGTAAGTAGTCTTTTAAAATATCTAAACTAGAAGACATAACCTGATATTATCAACGATGAACAAGAATGAAATAAATTAGGAAACAAATCACTGAAACAAAATTAGAACAAATATACTAAATTAGGAAGTAAATACATAATAAAGGCAAATACAATTAAGGCAAATGCAATTGGGGAAAGAATCAATTAGGGCAAACACAAGTTAGGGCATGAATCAATTAGGACAAATTAGGACATAAATCATTTAGAAATCAATTATAACAAATTAGGGCATGAATCAAATTAAATTAGAAGTGTTACATGGTTCAATGAGAGAGAGAGAGAGAGAGAGAGAGAGAGAGGCGACACATGACTCAATAGACAATGATGGTACAACGATCAGTGATCCATGAAACGTCCATGGATGTAAGATAAGTCGATGAGGGAATGTACTGAGAGAGTCACTAGGCATCGTGAGACTATCGAGGGACGGAGGGTTTGTATTGTGCGTGTAAGTGTTTTTTAATTTCAGCTTTGTTTTATTACAAACCAAAGTCCCAATATATGTAAAAACTATCTTTTACCCCTATATATATATATATATATATATATAACTTTCTTTTGAGTGGGGTCAGCTACCCACTTGCCCTGCTCTGCCTCCGCCAGTGGCTAGCATAGTACATACGACATACATGAAGTCGACCTCAACAGTGCACATACACATGCAATCTTTAACATGTTCCAAGTTTAAAATGTTGATGCCTAGTTAAACTGGTGTAACTATTTATGAGCATCATGGTTACCTTACATATTTCCACATCTTTCAAGTTCCTTGATGTGAAGTATGTACATCTTAATCATGAACTACCATCTACTAATATTACACAAATTCCAGAGTATTGATGTTCTAAACGGTATAGCTTGGGATGAAGAAAACGGACGCCTGTTTGGTACGTCTACTACCTTGTTCACAACTAAGAATTTTGTTATGTCACACAGAGTATTGGTCTTCTCGTTTCTATTAGAAACTCATGACACCATCATTGATCGTCATCATCTCTTCTATTTACTACTTGGCAGTGACAGGAAAGTTGTGGCCAAAGCTTTATGAGATCAAGCTGCGCCAGGTAACATTACCGCCAAATAGTAAGATTGAAGATGTCTGCTTAAACTTGAATTGAGATGCTGAAGTCAAATTCCCAAAGTGCTGGAGTTAAGCTGGAAAAGAAAAGATTGCTTGTCGACACCAGAATACTGAACAGAAAGCTAATTTTTGATATATCAACATTTACTTATTAACGAAATTTAAGTGTAAATGTATCCACAAAATGAAATATTGTAGAACACTGCAAGCTAAAGCATAATGTGGTTTATCTTAAAAAGTTGGACCCTTTGAGTTATTAGCACATAATAAGGTCTTAAACCTTAACTTGACTAATAGCACATAATGATCTTTCAAGCCTAAGCACATAACATCACATACTGAGGCATAAGTAGGGGTGCATTCGGAGCTGCAGTTCGGATCCGAATCTAATCACAATCTGATATGGATCTATTATTTTTGAATCCAGTCGGATCTGAGTCTTGATCATCCGGGCTTGAATTCCAGCCTATCTTTCGGATATGGATATCTGGGCACCTATATAAGTATATAAACCATGTTAATATCAATAATATTATTCTACACCTCTAACACTAGGCAATGCTCACTAAACATATTATATTGAAGGTATATCAATACGCAAACATAAAATAGTTAATAACTAAATATCTACAAAATTATCATTTCAATTGAGAACCCAGATGTCCGTTTCTCCAATTTCTGGTACATATTCTTCTTTGCTTTAGCCATATCCTTTTTTTCTCTTATATTCGATCCAGATCCTCATCCATTTTGTACCTACTTAATAGTTAATATGAATGTTGATTTCTATTACCGTACAATAATCATATTTGTGTTTGTTATTAGAAAATAAATATGGATATGGTAACCCTATATCCAAACGCTCTGAATGCACACCATCTTCTTAAACGGGGGAAAAATATAATGCATGTGTGGATACTGTCGTAAATTCATGAAATGTATGCTGGATCAAAGATTGATTGTACTTGCCCTCATTACTTTCTGTCCGTCTTATTCCTCGGTTTTTGTATTTGGTTGATTTGATTATTTTTACACTTGGTTATTGTTCTTGACAAGAACAATAGGGATAAGAAGATAAGGTTTTTTTTTATACAACAGTTATGTTGTTACACATACCATACACCACGATTCACCAAATCATTTGATTCCAAGCTTGCGGAGTTGGAACCATATACTTGGCAACAAAGGAGAGTGAAAAATCTGTGCCACATGCTGAGTCCAAGGATGGCTTAAGAAATTCCTTCTTACTATTTGTTTTAAGAGTCTGATTAATTGGTACATATATATAATAGGTCTATGGGCTTGAGAACTCTACTATTCTTGGACTCATTCTTATTAGAAACAGACCATTACTTGCGTCTTACATATGCAAGTGTTTCGGCTTGACATTCTTACCAACGACTTAATATATTAAATTATTTTGGTAGTATTGTTTTATGTTGTGTGGTAGTATCAGAGAGCACAGTCTTCTTATTAGTTGTCTGCATGCAGGTTAGCAAACTTCATGTTCTGAGTTATATGTATTAGCATAAAAGTGGAGTTCTTGTTGGCATTGTTCTTTGATTTCATAAACTTAAATCGTATGACTATAAAGGTAGGTTTACCTATCAGTCTGTTACAGCTAGTTGGCAACTGTAGAGAAGGTTGATCTCAGATTGACAAATTGCCATAAAACTTCTGTCAATTCTTTTATGGAGATCTTGTTCTCCATGTATTCCATTCTTATGATTGAGTCGTTGACATAAAAATAAGAAATTAATGTGTATTATTGTGATTCATCTATACAAATATACACATATCCTTGCCAACAAGTAAGAAATTATTGTAGTCTTTAGATATTACCTTAGTTTTTTTTAAAAATTTTACTGATCGATGCCAGTTTATTTGCCTGGAAAACGAAATGGAACATGCTGTTCTGCATGAAAAAATACATTCAAACAAAATAACCTAGAGGATCAGTGATGCTGTGACTTCATTTTTTAGTTTGGTATCTTTGGCTTGGACCTCGGTCTGCTCTTTCGAGAAGAAAACATACCCGAGTCTGGATGTTCTTTCGAGAAGAAAACATACCCGAGTATGGAGTTTGGTAGCAGAAGATTCAGACATGAGATAGGTCAAGGCTGACAAGTTCTACCGATCTCCCAAGTGTGCCTTGTGTGTTTATTTGTTTTTTTATTTTTATTTTTATTTTTATTTTTATTTTTATTTACGTTCCTTGTTTCTGTCTTCTATGAACAGTGACCTTTTTGGTAAGCTGTGGATGGAGTTTTATTTTTATTTTTTAAATACACTGAAACTAAACTGTCAAAGTAATAGAATAGGAAAACATGTAACTAGGAATCATATTGCATTTTCCCCTCCAGACTTGGTTGGGATTATGATGTGGTAGCATTATGGACTGCACATTTTATGAGTGGCTCTGTACAAAACGATTTAAACTTCAGGTTCTGACCCCACAGAGATATTATTGAGGAAAATTGGTTCTGCATAAAGTTTAATTTGAGAAAAAAGAGTTGTAGAAACGTTGTTGGTATTCTTCTGATTTACCAGAGTGCAGATTTTTTTTCCCCTGTATATGGAACATATTATTTGGGACGAGGACGGGAAGGATACTTGATTAGTAATAACTCAGTAGTTTGAGCATAGTGACTTTCGTAGAGAACCAAAGTAGGGAGAAGAAAAGAATAGCGTTTGGTATTTGTATTCAATTCTTAAAAAAAACATTAGGTTATTACTTATTACAACTGGCAGCCAAAGCCCCAATACATAGATAGGCTGGGTTATAATTTAGTAGTATATTTCTAGTAATATTCTGTACCTATCTAAAGAATAGATTGCCAACCATATACATGTAACAAATGATTAGTGTAATTATCCATTTTCATTATTTTTAAAATAAGGGTACTTCGTATCATTATTTTCAAAATAAAAATACCTCGTATAATAAACGTAAAATATAGAGAAGCTTAGTGTGATTAACCTTTAAAAGAAAGTCCCTCACATCATTAAGGATTTCTTACCCAAAAAAATCCATGTTATATCCCCTCTCCTTAGATGACCTAGTCCCTCCTCTTGGCTAGTTAAATTCTTCCTTTGATCATCCCATCTTTCTTTCTGTTTTTCGTCATCCTCATATCCAACAAATCTCAAATACACTACTAAATCCTAGGGGTAAAATGGTACCTCATCTATTATGGTTCAAGTTAACTGCAACGTCAGATTATTTTTACTTGGATTGAATGTGCCATAAATGATTATGTTGAAATGAACAAACATTTGAGAGAGATTTCCTTATTAGAACTTTGGATATATTTTGATAATAACATATAGATATTTTTGAATTTTATACATTTATTCTTTTTTTTTAATTATTCAATTATATATATAAATTTTACATGATTCATTCTAAACCATTTTAAATCTTTTTTATTTTATTATTATTATTGACAAGGAGAGTATCTGTGTATGTGGAAGATTCCAAAGAGAAAGATTACAAAGCCTATTGTCAAAGAGTACTGGAAATACTAAAAGAAATAAGCAATGTACCATTATTATTGACAACAACCAACGTCGAACAAAAGTTTATTGTCAGATTTATGATGTTTTTTTAATATTCGATGTACCTCCAAAAGAAGAACAATTCTGGTCAGCTCTCAACTGTCTCAAATTTGCATCATCACACAACAAAAACTAAAACGCGTAAAAGCAAGCGTATTGGAAACTTTTTTTTATTAAAACTTCTTTAGAAACCTATAAATTTCCATGGAGTATGTTAAAGTCTTCAGCTCTTATTCCTTGGAGGACTATAAACAAAGCGGTCAGGAGTATTAGAGTATGTTAAAAGGCTTCAATTCTTGGAGGAGTAATCAAAGTAGGTGGCGGAGCTTAATGAAAAACATTTTTTTAAAATTGTTTTATCAAAGATTTAAATTTTAAATATTAATACTTTAAAAAATACAATTAAAATTTATGAAATGCCCAAAAAACGAAAAAAATTTATGAAAAATTCACCGCGCAATAACATTTTATCGCGTGCCCAGAATTAGCAAAAAATATATACAGAGGGTTCCGAATGACCTTTTTGCCCTTCATTCTAATTTATTGAAAACACCCACGAAACTACTCTTAAAAAAATGTTTCGATACTTCATCTTCTTCCATACAATGCTCACTTTCGAATCTAGGTTTTCTCCTCAAAAATCTTCAAAAACTCGTCGGAAAATTTCGGAAAGACCGAGACAAACAGCAAAAGTGCTAAAACGGAGGTCCAAACATCATTTTTTTGCGATTCTAAAATTTAAAAATGTCGTCTAACGGTGAAGCGGTTAATCTCAGGCTCCTCGAAGATACGCTCATTTTACGACAAACCGGGTCTCGTTTCGACCTCCCAGTCAAAAGTTATGGCCCTCCAAAGTTTCAACTGACCATAAAATACAGGAGAATGGTTATTCTTCGTGTTAGAACACGAAGAATGTTAATTTCGTATGAGGGTGGCCATTCTCCGTGTTAGTAACACGGAGAATGGCATCCTCCGTCTTAATTTACACGGAGAATGGCCATTCTCTGTATTAGTAACATGGAGAATGGCAGACGGATTCTCCGTCTTAATTTACACGGAGAATGGTCATTCTCCGTGTAATTTAGCACGGAGAATGGTCATTCCAGTGTTAAAACGCAGGAGAATGGCCATTCTCCGTGTTAATTTACACGAAGAATGGCATTACCCGTCTTAATTTACACGGAGAATGTCCGTCCTCCGTGTAATTTTGCACGGAGAATGGTCATTACAGTGTAACGCGGGAGAATGCCATTCTCCGTATTAAATAACACGGAGAACGCCATTCTCCGTGTTAATTTACACGGAGAATGACATTCTCCGTGTTAAAACGTAGGAGAATGACCATTCTTCGTGTAATTTAGTACGGAGAATAGCATTCTCCGTGCTAAATTACACGGAGAATGGTCATTCTCCGTGCTAAATTACACGGAGAATGGTCATTCAAATGTTAAAACACAGAAGAATGGCCATTCTCCGTGTTAGAAACACGGAGAATGTCATTCTCCACGGAGAATGCCATTCTCCACGGAGAATGCCTTTCTCCATGTTAGTAACATGGAGAATGACATTCTCCGTGTCAATTTACACTGAGAATGACATTCTCCTTGTTAAAATGCAGGAGAATGACTATTCTTCGTGTTATATCGACGGAGAACAGTTGACAGAAACCTAATTTTTTATTTTTTTGTTTTGTGGAAAGAAATTTGACATGAATAAAGATTCAAGAGTTTTCGTTCTTCTTTGAAAACAATGCTAACTCTTATGAAAAAGAAGAAGATTTTTTCTGCATAATTGACCTAATTGTCGGGAAAAGAAGAAGAAGAAGAAGATGCGAGATGATCGGAGTTCGACTAAAAAAAAGCATGGTGAATTACGAACGATCTTTGCGATCTCTGCTGAAGATGAGAACAATGTAATTCAGATCTCTCGTGAAGAAGAAGAAGACGACGAGCATCGCAATCCAAATCTGAGTTTCTGCGGATGGGTAGTTATGGTATTAATTTTGCAAATACAGAGCATCTAAAGGAAATCTTGGAATACTTAACGTGAAAATATATAATTCTGGGCATTTCATAAAACCCATCATGCGGGTAGGTTTTCATAAAAACTAATCCCGAATTTAAATTTCTCATCAATTTCCAGTTATTTAAAAAATAATAATAATTTGCCTATGTAAAATATTATAACTTGTCCCTCAAAGCTCTGCCACTGATCAAATTGTGACCAGGAGATTATATTTTTGACCGATTGACAACTCAACCTCCTTCGTCATGACAACATCTAGTTGTCTCGCTACCTATTCCTATCAATCCGACTAGATTGGAACTGTAAGTTCTTATAAGAAAATAGTTGATATTATCAATTTAAGCCATATGATTATCATACGTGGACGAATTTTTTTATTTAGACCCTTAACTTTTTTAAAACTTGTAATCAAAGAATAAGATACATGTAATCCAACGATTTGTAATTGATGAGTTTGAAAAAAAAATAGAAACTCATTCCTCTGTGTTTTTTGTTTTAACTTATTGTTATTGTTGTTGAATCTAGTCTATTTCTATATATAAGCCCCCCGAAATTTGTTATTTAGAAGAAAGTCCCTCAAATCATTAAAAAAATTGAACAAAATTGAACATAGATCCATGTCGTTGAATGTTGTAACTTAATAATACCCTTAAAGTTGGGGGTTACACCCTTAATTGATTATAAATCCATGTTATTTAAAAAAAGGTTAATTACACTAACATTTCCTATAGTTTAGGTTATTTATTACACTAGATATCCTTACTTTAAAAATAGAGTTATTTGTATTTACCCCCCCCCCCCAATTGCTAATTATATTTCTAATTCCCTCCCAATTTTATTTTAATTAGTGTAACCCCCCCAATCCTATGGTAATGTGCAAACAAACCCTCTTTAGATTTTTGTTTTTGCATTTGAAGGCCTTTTGTTTAAAAAAAACTCCACATTTTAATTTTTGTTCAGTTTGCACCCCTGCCGTGAAAATACGTCTAAAAATAAGATTTTACCCCTCCCCCTTCTTTCCGGTGGTGGGGGCTTGTCAAGCGGGGCTGACCAGAGGAGAGGGGAGGGTGGCCGGCCAGCGGAGGGAGGGAGAGGGGGGGGGGGGGGGGGGGGGCGGCTCGAGCTATGATGGTTTTACTTATTGAAGATGAATAACAAGGCATGAGAAAGCAAGAAGAGAAAAGGCACCTGGACAAAGTCAGAAGCTAAGGAGCGGCATAAATGGATTAAAAAGTCATGATATTTTGTAGGACAAATAAAGAATATTTATAATATTTTAAACAAAACCCTCACTTTCTCTGATTAAAAAAAATTGCTTATGTAACATAATTTGAAAGCAAAAATAAAAATAACCATAAATAGATTTTTCAAATGGAAGAAAAGAGAAAGATGGGACAATATTATTTTATTACACAATTAATTAATTGTTTAGAAGGTTAGGTTAATTAAGGAGACGGAGGGAACGACTTATAACTCTCTTTTATGTAATTTGAGTTCGAGCCCAGTGGTGGCGACTTAAACAATCTAAGGGACTTACATGCAACAACAACAAAAATCCAATATGTATAGTACAGAAAATTCATGGATCATGTTAGATAAGCATAGCAAAGAAAAGTAAACGACGGCTTTAAGTTTGACTTGGAGAAAATAAATTATTGTAATGATATTTCAATTATAGTATTCGGATATATTTTTAACCTTAACTTTTTATTATTGGATTTTGTCATCTCACATTCTTATTTAGGTTTTCTTCTTAAAAAAAAACGCACACTTAAATTCTTAGTTCCTTGATCTTGTGGTAAGCTTAGCCCGCAGGGGATTCTTCATGGTCAAACTATTTTCCCACTTGGCAGACAAGTCGACCGCTCCTCCCTCCTCCTCGACCTCCCATTCGAACTCTCTCACCAAATTGGCAACAAAGTACTGCAGGTGAAGCATGGCCACCCCAAGCCCCGGACAGATCCTCCTCCCCGCTCCGAACGGTATCATCTTGATCCCCCGGCCCCCGGTGACGTCGAACCCTTCTCCCGCCCCGCCCGGCATGAACCTCTCCGGCCGGAACTCCATCGGCTCCTCCCACACCTCCGCGTCCAAGCCCATCTCCGCCAGCATGAATAGAACCAGTGCGCCCTCCGGCACGGCGTAGTTATCGAGCTCGACCTCCTTCGCCACCCCGTGGGGCGCCCCGAAGTGGCTCAAGGGGTACCTTCGCAGCCCTTCCAATACAACCGCCCTTAGGTAGGGCATTCTAGGCAAGTCCTCCTCCTTTATCTCCCCCTCCTCCTCCTCCTCCTCCTCCACCACGCTCTTGATCTCCTCCCACAGCTTCTTCTGCACCTGTTGGTGCGCCACGACGCCCGCCATTATCCACTCCAGAGCCGCCGACGTCGTTCCCGCGCCGACGAGGATCAACTCGTTACACAGGTTCGCCACCTCGTCCTCGGTCAGCTTTCGCGATCCCCCGTCTTCGGGGACATCGAGCTCGAGGAGGGAATCGACGTACGGGCGGGGCGAGGTCTCCTCCTTCTGCGGCTCTCCGGCCAGCTCCCTTGCCCTGACCAGAGGGACGAATTTCTCTCCGTACTTTCGACGGGTCTCGACGAGAGCGTTCCACTTCCTCCGGAACACCAGCTTGGTGATCTCCGGACGATAGGCGAAGACGCCGGCCTTGGCCATGCTCGACTCGAACGACTTCAGCAGGACTCTGATTCCCGCCACGTCCTCCTCTCCCAGCTTCTGGCCGAAGCACATGAAGAGCATCAAACTGTACACCGCGTCTTGGAAGCTCGAGCTGGCGGCGACGACGCCGCCGCCGCCGCTCTCCTGGGCTTGGCGTTTGAGCTTGTCGAGGAGGATCCGGAGGGCCCACCGGCGCGCCTCGGCGAAGTGCTTGAGGCGGGAGGGGTGGAGGAGGTTGGACGTGAGGTTGCCGCGGAGGACGCGCCACGTGGGGCCGTAGGGCGACGAATTGATGAGGTTCCTCCCGAGCAGGTCGGTTCTGAACTTGGGGGTCGGCGGGCGGTCCGCGAAGTCTGCGCCGCGCTGGACGAGGGCTCTGTGGGCGGAGGCGTGGTCGGCGATGAGCACGGCGGTGCGGGTGGCTATGCGGAGGGTGAGGACCGGCCCGTACTTGACGCGGAGCTCGCAGAAGATGGTGTTGAGGTCGGCGAGCGATCTCGTGAGCCATTGTAGAGTGCTGACGATGGGGATGGATGGGGGTCCGGGCGGCGGAAGCAGCCTACTCTCCTTCTTCTTATTATTATTATTATTTGGAAGATTGGAGAAGAGAATTCTGACAGCAGCAAAAGAGAAGGTGATGGAGAGGAGGAGCATGATGGTGATCCATGCATCCATAGCTGCCATCTTTCACTAGTAA
>JANAVB010036061.1:0-122077 GCA_029216955.1 Iris pallida
ACCTTCTCAGAATCGAACCAATCTTGGCATGCAGACCATAATTTCGATCGGACCTGTGGGCCAAAGTTTCGTCTCGATCCGACGACTATACACGAAGTTATGGGCAAGTTTGCAAAACGTCGATACGGTGGTATCTCGACGGATACACGTTGATTTCGTCGCACACACGCAACGAAAATGAATTCCGTCAGTTCCCACACGTTCGCAACGTCCATACGCACCTTTTAATGGGTATAGCACGCGACCACGTCGCCCGATTTGTCGGGGCGTACGTCGTATCGGACAAAATTCTAAAAATTAATATAATTAAAAACAGGTTTTTCCTCAACTTCCATATCCATCTACTTTTTATACGCTAATCGAAACGACGTTCCAAAAGATGCGTTTCGATCTCGGTTATGTTTTCTTTTACTATTTTGGATTAATTCCTATAGTACTTTACTGCACAGCAAGTAAATTGGCCGACAATTGTCGTTTTAAAACAGTTTTTAGTATTACAGAAAATAGATTTTTGTTCAACTTCGTCTCGATTTTTCGAGCAAGTTGATGGGTTGTTTAGAAATCCATCTAGAGGATATTGAAGAGGGTCAAGTCTACTTTTCAGAAAATCTTACGGATCGAAAATCGGTGCTACGAGTAAAAAGTTACATCATAGAGAAGTATGGTACCTTGAGTGGGAAAATTGCTCCGTGGGTGACGCGGGACTGACTTCTGATGCTCCGTTCGTTGCGCACAAAGCTCAGTTGCTGGTGAAACGAAGTCGTGGACGAAGAGGGTATAATCAGCCTCAACTTTCGTTTTGGAAGATTAGGGTTTTGAGGCTTGTGGAAAAAGTTACATATATACTAAGTTCGGGTAAAACCTAGTACTACTAGGATTATCATTTAAAGCCCACTACTTCCTTCCTTCGGGTTGGTGTGGTTTAGTTGCTGCGTACAGCAACAGCTTGCATGGGGGTGGGGCCCGCCTACTAAAGTGGGTGGGTTAATACTTTTTTTTCCTTTTTTCTTTTCTTTTCTTTTCCTTTTACTCTTCTTTTCCTTCACTAGCTGCTGTTATGGTCGGTCCCTTGGGGCCGACCACCTGTGACATTTTTTTTTATAAACTAATAAACTATTATATATATATCCTATATATATACATATACATATACATATATATATATATATATATATATATATATATATATATATATATATATATACATATATATATATATATATTTTTTATATATATATATATAAATATATATATATATATATATATATATATATATTAAATATATATATATATATATATATATATATATATATATATATATATATGTATATGAATAAAATTATTAAAAAGAATCCTATAAATTTATAATACGTAACAAAATATTTTTAATAATTTAAGGCTATATTTATTAACAATAAAAATATATCAAGCACAATTATACCTATAATATATATCTATAATCACGAATATACCAATTACCACATTAATTCTGAATAATATCGAAAAATTTATTTTTAAAACATTAAAATATTTAGAAAATATTGGGGGTTTACATCCTACCCAACTTAAAGAAAATTTCGTCCTCAAAATTAAACTAAGGTCGGGGGATCAAATGTAATGCATGAAAATATAAATGCAAGACATACCTTCGCCTTCGAACAACAGCGGGTAGCGATTTCGGATGTCGTCCTCGCGCTCCCAAGTAGACTCCCCTGGCGAGTGATGCTTCCATGCCACGCGAACCAATGGAATAGATTGGTTCCGCAACACCTTCACTCGGCGATCGAGGATACCTACTGGTTGCTCTTCGTACGACAAGCTCGGTCCAACTGTTATCTCAGAGTGATCAAGCACATGATTGCTGTCCGCCACGTACCTCCTCAGCTGAGATACATGGAATACGTCATGCACTCCCTCCAGCGATGGTGGCAAGGCCAATCTATAAGCAACCTCTCCAACACATTCCAAGACATCGAAAGGCCTGATGTACCTTGGACTCAACTTGCCACGTCCTCCGAACGAATCGTGCCTCTTGTGGGGGATATCTTCAAGAACACATGCTCGCCCTCTTTGAACTCCAAAGGTCGACGACGATTATCTGACCACTGCTTCTGACGATCCTGCGCTTCTCGCAGGTGGTCCTAAATCTTCTTCACTGTCTCCACCGTGCTCAAGACCAACTCGGAACCCAATAGCTGTCGCTCTCCTATGTCGCTCCAACAAACAGGAGACCGACACTTCCTACCATACAATGCTTCAAATGGAGCCATTTGAATGCTTGCTTGATAGCTATTGTTGTAGGAAAACTCAATAAGATGAAGATGGTCCTCCCACGAACCCCCAAAATCAAGCATATACGCTCTCAACATATCCTCTAGCATCTGAATGGTACGCTCCGACTGGCCGTCTGTCTGCGGATGATACGATGTGCTAAACTTCAATCGAGTGCCCAAACTCTCATGCATGCTCCTCCAAAAATGGGAAGTAAATCTCGAGTCACGGTCCGACATAATACTAACAGGCACACCATGCAATCTCACAATTTGCTCCATATACATCTCTACCAATACCTCTGTCGACTGGACCACTCTAAAAGGTAAGAAATGGGCCGACTTCGTAAGTCTATCAACAATCACTAATACTGCGTCACGTCCTCTAGGACTTCGAGGAAAACCCGTGACGAAATCCATAGTAATGTGCTCCCACTTCCACTCGGGAATGGGTAGCGGCTGCAATAATCCGGCCATCCTCTGGTGCTCTACCTTAACTTGTTGACATACTAAGCACTTGGCAACGAAACGTGCTATCTCTCGCTTCATTCCGTGCCACCAATAATACTGTCGTAAGTCACGATACATCTTGGTCCCTCCGGGATGAATGGAGTATACCGAACTGTGAGCCTCAGCCATCAGCTCCTGCCGTAGATCTCCATTGGGAACATAAATGTGATCACCACATCGCAATGTCCTATCGGTGTGGATCCTCAAACCTGTCTGCTCTCCTGCTTCAGTCCTCTCTTTCAGCCATCGAAATCTAGCATCATTAGGCAATACTACCTTGATGTGCTCTACCAATGATGATTGCACTTGAAGGTTGGCTAATACGCCATCTGCTCCCGGTAATACTACCTCAATACCAAGCTGCTCCAAGTCTCTAATCAATTCCTTCTGTGTAGTCAAAAAGTGTGCCATGGGCTTACGGCTTAATGCGTCTGCCACGACATTAGCCTTTCCCGGATGATAATGTAGCTCGATCTCATAATCCTTCATCAACTCCAACCAACGTCGCTGTCGTATATTCAACTCTTTCTGTGTGAACACGTACTTGAAGCTCTTATGATCAGTATAGATATCAACCTTCTCGCCGTAAAAGTAGTGTCTCCATAGCTTCAAAGCAAAGATAACTGCTGCGAGCTCTAGATCGTGGGTCGGATAATTCTTCTCATGCACTCTCAACTGTCGCGATGCATAAGCTACTACACGACCGTGCTGCATCAATACACATCCTAATCCTTTCTCCGATGTGTCGCTGTAGATCACAAATTCTCCTGGGCCCGATGGTAGTGTCAAGATCGGTGCTGTGGTCAATCGCTTCTTCAACTCGTTAAAAGCGGCTTGACACTCGTCTGTCCATACAAACTCCTGATCCTTGCAAGTTAATCGAGTCATGGGCCCCGCTATTCGAGAGAAATCTTCTATGAACCGTCAGTAGTAACCCGTAAGTCTGAGGAAACTTCTCACTTCAGAAGCTGATGTGGGAGCGGGCCATGATTTGACTGCTGTGATCTTCTCTGGGTCTACCGATATACTATCACCCGTAAAAATATGACCAAGATATGATACCTCCTTGAGAAAAAAATCATACTTGCTAAGCTTCGCAAAGAGTCTCTCGTTCCTCAATGTTCCCAAAACTATCCGTAGATGCTACTCATGCTCCTCTTGACTCTTGGAGTAAATCAAGATATCGTCTATAAAGACTACTACAAATTTGTCCAAGTATTGGTGAAAGATCTTGTTCATCAAATTCATGAAAACTGCGAGAGCGTTGGTCAAACCGAAAGGCATGATCAAGAACTCATAGTGTCCATACCTCGATCGAAAAGCCGTCTTGGCAATATCTTCCTTCCAAACCTTCAATTGGTGATAGCCCGATCGTAAGTCAATCTTGGAGAATACTTTTGCTCCACTCAGTTGATCGAATAAATCGTTTATACGCGGCAAGGGATACTTGTTCTTCACCGTCACCGCAGTCAATGCTCTGTAGTCAATGCACATGCGCACTGTCCCGTCTTTCTTAGGCACAAAAAGAATGGGTGCTCCCCATGGTGACGCACTGGCACGAATAAATCTCTTCTCTAATAAGTCATCAATCTGCGTCTTCATCTCTATCAACTCCTTGGGTGCCAGACGATATACTCGGAATGAAATAGGCTCGGCTCCGGGAATAAGCTTAATAGAAAACTCGATATCTCGATCAGGTGGTAGTCCTGGCAATTCCTCGGGGAATACATCCTCGAACTCGGTGATAATAGGGTGCTGGGGGGTGTCATGCATCATCATGTGAGTTCCCGATGTGGGTGCTTCACAACTATCTCTGTCTTCTTTGGTGAACTCAAACTCTGCCGCATTTGGTGGTCTAAAGATAATACTGCTCCTATGGCAGTCGATGAGAGCAAAATGCTGGCTCAACCAGTCCATTCCAAGAACCACATCAAATGTCGGCATAGGGAATACAAGAAGTCGTGCCACCATCTCTCTACCATTTATCACTACAGGACAAAGTCTACAAACACCACTAACAGGTACAACCCATCCTCCAGTAAGGATTTTAACATTCTTAGCTAAGGGTGTGACAGGAATGCTGTGTCTAGTGGCAAAACTAGTGGCTGTAAATGAATGTGTGGCTCTAGTATCAAATAATGTAATAGCAGGAAAAGATGCAACTAGAACCATACCTGCTATAACCTCCGCCTCTGTGTCTATATCCTCAACAGCAAGTGAGAATGCATGTCCATAATTTTGTCCCGGGCACTGAGCTCTGGCCTTGTTGTACTGTGTGCCTTGGGGAGGCAATGGTGGACGAGGTGCTCCTGCTATAGGCCGTGGTGCTGGAAGAGCTGGGGCTGTGGGTCTCGGGTTCTGCCGAGCTTGTACTATTGCATGTTGCTCCGGACAATCCTTGAGCATGTGCTGATTGGATCCACACCTCAAGCATAATCCAAGGCGAGTCCTGCAGTCGTTCTGGAGATGTCCTTGTTTTCCGTAGTAATGGTAAACGGGCTTCTGATAAGGTGAGGGCCTCTGCTGGAACTGTCCTGTGGCCCTCCTAATAGGTCCACTCTGAGTGACTTGGGCAGGAGTAACTGCTGGGGTATGGCGTCTCGAGGTCTGCTGCTGTTCCTTGCAAAGAATCTCCTGAGCACGAGCTTCTTCCAAGACAGCTGAATGGGAGACTCGAGACTGGGTAGTCGTATAAGACTTGAGCTCTGGTGCAAGCCCTTGGTGAAATCTCCTCGCCTTCTCTAACTCTATCAAAATCAATCCCGTACCAAATCGACTCAGGCGATTGAACTCCGAGTCATACTCATCAACTGTCATATTCCCTTGTTTCAGATGAAGGAACTGGTCATAGAGACCATCTCGAACATGAATAGGGAAGAATCTCTCATAAAATGCATCATAGAACTGCTTCCAGGTGATCCCAGTGCCTAATCGTCTCTCTTCCGTCTTCCACCAGTGGTGAGGATTGTCTTCTAATAGTATGTCCACTGCTGTCATCCAATCTCGAGCTGGCAACTGGGATGCCTTCAGTAGCTTCTCGGTACTAATAAGCCACTTTGATACCTGTAATGGCTTCTCCGTCCCTCTAAAGGCCTTGGGGTTCGTATCTGTGAAATTCTTGATAGAGCCTTCATAGGGATGCAGAGCCGGTGCTGGTACTAGTACTGGAGGGGGTGGTGGGGGTCTAGCCATAGCTGCCATCATCGTCTGTCTCATAAGCTCAGTCTGTTGCCACTGAGCCTGCATCATGGTATATATAAACTGAGTAGTAGGGCTCCCATCAGTCGATGGTGGAGGCATCTGAGGTCCCGACTGCGGGGGAAACTGCTGAGGGAATGGTGGTAGAGGAGGTAGTGGTACATTCCCTCCCGGTGGCATAGTAGTAGTCTGTCCAGCCTGGCTGCCTGGGGGTGCTGCGATATTTGGGTACTCCATCGTCGGTGTCGTAGTAGGCTGCGACAGTTCTGGCTGGTAGGGTGTCGCTGGAGTCATGGAAGGATTCTATCCCTCCGGAGTAGTCTCCTCGCTAGATGTGAGGGCCAAGGCAGAAGTGCATCCGCTACGTAGATTCATACTGTTGGCACGAGGAAGATAAGTTGATACTAGGAAAGATTAGATATTTAGTAAATCGAATAATCAAGGAAATTTCGAAAAGATTGGAAGCCAAGGGATAGTAGTAGTTTTGGATGAGATATTCCTATTCCTATATACAGGCTTGTTGGGCACAGTCATG
Organism: Iris pallida; assembly: GCA_029216955.1. NCBI lineage: Eukaryota > Viridiplantae > Streptophyta > Magnoliopsida > Asparagales > Iridaceae > Iris > Iris pallida. The sequence continues at coordinate 6,514 of JANAVB010036061.1, forward strand.
TAACCCAACAATATTAAATCTGACCTGCATGGGCCACCACAAAAACATGTAACGCCCCAGTCCCAAAATACGTAGACCGAGTACGTGAACAAGCCAGCTGCACATATACGATGAATACTCCAATATATGGAATCCTCATATATGCACATATGCTGTAAATAAATAATCACAGGCCAGAATAACATATCTAATCTCATCACAGCTCAACACAGATGATAATAAAGTCCAAATGAATAAAGCAGAGTATCAAAAGATAGCCGGATGAACATACTCACTCCAAACAACTATAAAAATAGTCTCACAAGATCGGAATCCGACCTCCGCAAAGTAGAAAGAAAACAGATATAAAAAATGTCTACAACTATCTCAAATATAGAATAAACTAGAAATCAGTAGTGATTGCCTCGTCATCAATGTAAGATAGCTCCAATTGCCGCTCCGTGCTCCTGTGGAAAATCGTCTAAACCTGGAGAGATAACCAGGTCCTCAGGGGACATAGCAAGATACAAGAAAACACCATGCCATATAAATTGTGATAATATAACAAGAGAAAAGGTATACATGCAATCGGGTTCCTGACCATTCTACTATGAATATGCAGTTGAGATACAATCCCTCGACGCATGAGCCCTGGCTGTAAATGGGATCGACATAGTTCCCATAAAGGGTACCAGGGGCCTACGTCCATAACGCTCGAGAAGCGTCAGAGGGCACCATGTACAAGGGGCTACGTCCATAACGCTCTGGAAAACGTCAGAAGGCGCCTGGAGGCTGCGTCTCCGGAGGAGCGCACAGGTAATCATGGAAGTGTAAAGAATCCCATATGTCAGGTATTGTTCTCCCCACCCAATGCCTAGTATCATCATCTCCATGACTGATATGAACCTCTAGTAACCGCCAAGTCTTCTAATATGCAATACTATTGGCAGTTACTCCTATCCGTCGCACGCTCCATACGTATCGGTGGCCAGCCAACTATGCAGAAATGTGTTCTATATGTGACTCACATCATGTGATACAACAAGTGTCAAGGCCATATAAGATATACCAATACGTCAACATCAATGGGTGGTCAATAAGCTAAGTCAATGTAAGAGAATAAATAAACAAGAAAACGACCGATAGAGTCGCTTGCACCCAAGTGTGACATGGACGCACAGTTTAAATATCATGAAACAAAATGCTAAAATAAAAACTGAAAATAAGAATATATTAATCATAGAGTAAGGTGGCAAGGTATCTTGCCTGCAGTGCGAGAAGGACTAATCGAAGAGTAGCAAGTGTCAGCACCAAAACTCACAAGTCACTGATGACTCCAAACGCTGAAACAAACATCAAAAATGTTCTTGGTGAAGAAGATATACCTAGAAAACACCTGTCCAAAAGTCAAATTCTGGAACAGGGGCAAAACCGTAATTTTGGGTCAAAACGATGTCCGCCATTGGACTCGCTTTGCACCGAAATGTGTGCCAAAGTCTATGGTCTCTAACGTCGTCAAACTACATGTCCACGGTTTCAGTTTAAGGAGAGGAACTCAACGGTATGTCCAGTTTTGGAATCCGAGGAGCCGTGTACAAAATCGCCCGTTTGAGTGGGTCGCGGGCCCGCCAAAATTGGGTTCTAATTTGACCTTCTCAGAATCGAACCAATCTTGGCATGCATGAATAGAATTTTGATCCGGACCTGTTGGTGCAAGTTTCGTCTCGATCCGACGACTGTACACGAAGTTATGGGCAAGTTTGCAAAACATCGATACGGTGGTATCTCGACGGATACACGTTGATTTCGTCGCGCACACGCAACGAAAATGAATTCCGTCAGTTCCCACACGTCCGCAACGTCCATACGCGCCTTTCGATGCATATAGCGTGCGACTACGTCGCCCGGTTTGTCGGGGCGTACGTCGTATCGGACAAAATTCTAAAAATTAATATAATTAAAAATAGGTTTTTACTCAACTTCCACATCCATCTACTTTTTACAGGCTAATCGAAACGACGTTCCAAAAGATGCGTTGCGATCTCGGTTATGTTGTCTTTTACTATTTTGGATTAGTTCCTATAGTACTTTACTGCACAGCAAGTAAATTGGCCGACAAGTTGTCATTTTAAAACAGTTTTTAGTATTTCAGAAAACAGATTTTTGTTCAACTTCGTCTCGATTTTTCGAGCAAGTCGATGGGTTGTTTCGAAATCCATTTGGAGGATATTGAAGAGGGTCAAGTCTACTTTTCTGAAAATCTTACGGATCGAAAATCGGTGCTACGAGTAAAAAGTTACATCGTAGAGAAGTATGGTACCTTGAGTGGGAAAACTGCTCCGTGGGTGACGCGGGGCTGACTTCTGTTGCTCCGTTCGTCGCGCACAAAGCTCAGTTGCTGGTGAAACGAAGTCGTGGACGAAGAGGGTATAATCAGCCTCAACTTTCGTTTTGGAAGATTAGGGTTTTGAGGCTTGTGGAAAAAGTTACATATATACTAAGTTCGGGTAAAACCTAGTACTACCAGGATTATCATTTAAAGCCCACTACTTCCTTCCTTCGGGTTGGTGTGGTTTAGTTGCTGCGTACAGCAATAGCTTGCATGGGGGTGGGGCCCGCCTACTAAAGTGGGTGGGTTAATACTTTTTTTTTCCATTTTCCTTTTCTTTTCTTTTCCTTTTACTCTTCTTTTCCTTCACTAGCTGCTGTTGTGGTCGGTCCCTTGGGGCCGACCACCTGTGACATTTTTTTTTATAAACTAATAAACTATTATATATATCCTTTATATATATATATATTATATATATATATATATATATATATATATATATATATATATTTTATATATATATATATATATATATATATATATATATATATATATATATATATATATATATATATATATATATAAAATATATATATGAGTAAAAATTTTAAAAAGAATCCTATAAATTTATAATACGTAACAAAATATTTTTAATAATTTAAGGCTATATTTATTAACAATAAAAATATATCAAGCACAATTATACCTATAATATATATCTATAATCATGAATATACCAATTACCACATTAATTCCGAATAATATCGAAAAATTTATTTCTAAAACACTAAAATATTTAGAAAATATTAGGGGTTTACATCGGCCAGAAGGGCCGCTCGCGGTGCAGGGCCTCCCACACCAACTCTGGGACCTTCCTGGTACCACTGTATTCCAAAGAAATGGTTGTTTCTAGTGTGGCGAGCTGTCCGCAAGAACTCCCCACTGATGACATCCTCACCACTATTAGTTTCTGTTTAACGTTAATGTGTCATTGCTGTGCAGAAAAACAGTCAGAAACTATAGACCACATCCTCCGATACGGCGACTCAACAGCGACCATCTGGTCGGCCATATCCCATCGCTGCAGCTTAACCATGGTGGTTGGGAGCTCCAACGATCTTCTAGCATCCTGGGCCAACTCGTCTCATTGCCACCAGATCGTGGCAGCCGCCACCACATGTGTATTATGGAAAAACCGCAATAAACCTAGATACGAAGGTCGACAATTCACCGTCGAGCAGTCACTCGCGAAGCCATCTGCCAAGGCCTCAAGAACGCTCACCTGTGCAACCATGGTCAACAGGCATTCTGGGATCTGCTATCCTCCTGATTTTTGCTAGGAGAGACCCCCTTTTTTGGTCTTATTTCTTTTGCTTTTAGCGCTTACTTGTAAAGGCTTGGCATTTTGCGCCTTACATGAATAAAAAGGGGTGCTTTAATATATATATATATATATATATATATATATATATATATATATATATATGCACACACACGCACACACTTATAAATCCTAAAAATCATAAAAATATTCCTAAAAATTTATAAACACTTATGTATACATAAAAATATTTATATATACCTTCTTTTGTATATAAATCTCCATATAGTTTATACATTCCTTTATAAAAAAATAAAATTACACAAAATGTCTTTTAAGTATACGTATATATACATATATTTTCTAAAAATATTATTCATCTATTTACTAGTCGATATGCATCTCTAAACTTAACCATGACTAAGGCCATATATATACCCGTGAAAAATATATGTACATTTGGTCCGTATATATTCCTTTAGAAAATATTTTTAGAAAATATATTTTCTAAAGGAATGAATAATATTTTTAGAAAATATATGTATATATACGTATACTTAAAAGACATTTTGTGTAATTTTATTTTTTTTATAAAGGAATGTATAAACTATATGGAGATTTATATACAAAAGAAAGTATATATAAATATTTTTATGTATACATAAGTGTTTATAAATTTTTAGGAATATTTTTATGATTTTAGAGATGCATATCGACTAGGAAATTTTTCACGGGTATATATACGGACCAAATGTATATATATTTTCTAAAGGAATGTATATATATTTTCACGGGAAATTTTTCATGGTTAAGTTAGGGTCCAAATGTATTTTCTAGTTCAATCGGACTCAAAAATTCAACCATGAGTCACTTGTGACATTCAAAAATAAATAGCACATGGGAACCTGATTGAGTGGCACACCTTGGCATACGTGTCGTAGGCTCAAAATGGGTCAAAACATATACTGGGTCAAACAGTTTTGATCTATGACGAGTCCCGAACTCAAGTTGAAAGTTAGGTCTAGAATGACGGTAAACGGTCTAATGGCCTAAAATGACCCCAAGTTGTGCAAAGTTAAAAGAATGTTAGGGGGAGAGTTTAGATGGGACATGATATATCAAATTGAAGGTGGAATTGTCTACTTTAAAACTCATGCAGGACATTTAAAAAGATTGGTATTTCTTATGCTCCAAAAATTAAAGCTACGAAAAAGTACAACTATATTCATAATAAAATATAAAATATATTCTAATAAACAAAAATTATATAAAATATAAATAATTCCCAAAAATTAGGGTCTTTAATCTACCCACCTTAAAAGAATTTTGTCCTCGAAATTTAAAAAAACAACTCAATAATGAAAAGGGAGGAGGTGCCTTTCAACCATCGAACAAATGATCTGTCTTGTCTTCAAATATTTAAGGGACGTACTCTAATAGATTGCTACGCTAGCCTAAAAGAAACAACTGACAAGCTAATACTAATTCAACTATCTATAAGTGTTATTCTACCATCCATGGCCATTAACTCCTTCCTAAATTTGAAAGGTTGCCAACTTAATTACCTACTAGGGATCCTTATATGTTATTGTGATTATCTAATTAGAGCATATGAAACTTCTAAATTGTGAATCTAATCTAAACATTTAACCATATCCTCCTAACCACATTATTATCATAATTATATAAGTCTCTTTTTCAACTGACCAACCTTGGTTATACTTAATATTATGTCTAATCCGATCTATACAACCGATAGGGCATAATAATAAATAGGTTGGGTTAGGCTATGTTTATGTTCTTCTTGTAGAGTATCAATCTCTACCCAAAAAATATCACTCTATCTTGGTCAAGTGACTACCATAAGAGTGTAACCTAGTGTGATCATATATTTATTTCTATACTAAGGATGTCTACCCACCTTTGGTCACAGTACCCCATCAAACACATGTTGCCCTAAAATTTTATAACCCTTGCACACTAGTTGCAAAAATCTATACCACTAGATATCTATGGCATATGGAATCTCTAATCCCCTCATATCTATCAAGCAACCAAAATTTAATAAGCAGACTAATTTATACTATAACTTAAGAATTTCTGATAAATTCTATGATGCACGATTATTTGTCACTCTGAAATAGGTAGGGATGAGGAGCAAAGGTACGAAAAAGCAAAGGAAAAATAGTCGAGAGCAAATATGAAGTTCAAGGACGGTAGAAAAATTCCCAAAGGAATTCTTAAGACAATTATGGATTGAGATTCCTAAGAGTTTAATCCTATTCGTATGCCTGTTCGGTACAGTAACGTAACTGAAATGACTAACTAGACCAGCATAGGCCCCCAAAAATATGTAACGCCCCAATTCCAAAATACATAAGACTAGGAGATCGTATACATGCCAGCTACGTATCGAGGGGACTCCAGCCCTAGCTCGAATATGTATAAGCTATATTGGTTTCTAAATTAATCTATCATATCAACTAATAACTATCTCAATCTACTAAAGATAAGCTCTTGTATAAATAAATATACTAATGTTGGTCAGGCATTAACATACCGGTTCCTACAAGTAACAGAAAAAGACAATACGTAATAAAATTGACCACACTCTATTGTAATTATCTTGAACAAGCTTCTAAAGAAGAAATAAGCTTGTAAAACTAGACAATACAGCAGCATGGTCAAAGTAAAATAAAATATAAAATTTGACGAATATGAAAAGGTATGAACTAAATTTATTTACCTGAAATCCTAGAAAAACAATCATAAAATCTCCATCTAATCTACACACGAGCTCAGCAAACCTGGAAAGAATGCCAGGTCCTCAAGGGACTAGCAAGATACATATAAACATGCCAAAATGTAACAATACTTCATATGCAAAGAAAGAGGAAATAATCAAGGGAAAATCAACTAAGGAACAATGGAATAATACACCAAGATCTAAGACACAAGGAACCTAAGGCACTGGCATGCCATACTAGTCGTGGCTAACAAGTCAAATCTATAGACTATAGTCAAGGCAAGCACTCCCAATCTATAGTATCTCAATCGTAGTCAAGGAAAGCACTTTCAATTAAGATAGTAGACCATAGTCAAGGTAAGCACTCAAAATCTATAGAATGTCACAAGTCAAGTCCTACTCAAGTCAGGTCATTTCAAGTCATATCGAGGTAAGTTAGGGGAAACAGTGGTGTAGTACTAGACAACAAATCAGGGAGCAGATATGAACATGAAGAGCAATATAACATATATAAAATATAACAGAAAATAGGTACATGTAGGTAAACTGGAAATAAGATAAGTTAAAACTAGAACTAAATAAGTAAACTAGACACATGATAAGACAGTCAAGAATATAACAATATTAGAAAAAATAAATAATATGAAAGTGGAGAACATGTATATAAACTATATTGTACAAGCTGGCAAGGTATACTTGCTTAGTATAGAATCTTCCACGTCTAAATAAGCAACTAGTCAAATCAATGAGCCATGAAAGCTGAACTTCTGCAAACGTCCTCGGATGCTGAAACATACACCACCAACGTTCTTGTCATAAGAAAAATGTCTAAATTTGACTACCCATAAGCCTAATTCTGGATACAGGGGCAAAACGATAATTTCGTGCCAAAACTGTATCCGCCGTTGGACACGTTTTGCATAAAAAATGTGCCAGAGCCTATGGTCACTAAAGTTAATAAGTTATATTACTACGAGTCCAGATTTTTGATACAAACACAATGATATGTCCATTTTTGGATTCCAATGAGTCGTACACAAAATCGTACGTTGAGTCAGATCGTGGGCCCGCCAAAATAGCGTTCTAGTCGACCTTCTCAGAATTGGACCAAACTTGGCTAATGATGTGACGAACGTGCATAAGGTAATTAGGATTTTTGTAAAGGGGTCGATATGGTGTACCTCGACTGATACGTTTTGAATTCACGCATACACAACCAATTCGAGTTCCATTAAAGCCCAAACATCCGTAACATCTGTAGGAACCTTTTTATGCTCACGTGTTGCGACCAAGTCATCCGATTTGTTCGGACAGACCCCGTATCGAGATTTTTTAAGGTTTTAAAAACATATTTTTTTGCCAACTTTAACCTAATTTTAAATAGAATATAATAATAAAAAATAAACAAATTAATTCATTTTGATTCCGGTTACATTGTCTAAAACTGTGGTCAAGCAGTTTTCTAAAATTTGTGATAATTTGGTCGCAAATCGACCACAAAGAGGGGATGTTGGACAGTTTCTAACATTCAGTAAATCAACTTTTTCTTTCTCGATTTTGGAACTCAATTTTTGTTGCGTACATCGCGAATCAATAAAACTACCTAATATGATTTGAAGGTGGTTAGGTTGACTTTGTACCTGCACAATCCGCTCGTGGAACGGACGAGTATGGAGTGAGATTTCTCATCCCAAAGTTGTCGTACTGCTACTGTTGCATTTTCTGTTTGCAGTAGCCGCTGCGCTGTGCGTGCGTGTTTCAGGTGGCTCAGACAGCCATTCGGCGATGTTGTGGTGGCGTGCGGTGGCTGCTGGGGCACCGGGGGTCAGGGTTATGGTTGCTAGCTAGGGTTTCCTCTTGCTTTAGTCGATAACCTATATATAGGAACGGGAGAGATCGGGTTGCTCGGGTTTGAAAATGGGGGAGGCGGTGAATAATGCGAGGGTTTACCTGTGTGATTTTTTTTATAAACTTTACACACACACACACACACACACACACACACACACACACACATATATATATTAACTACAAAATAAAATCCTTATAAATCCTAAAATTCATAAAATATTCCTAAAAATTTATAAACACTTATATATACATAAAAATATTTATATATACTTTCTTGTGTTTATAAATCTCCGTATAATCTATACATTCTTTTAGTAAAAATAAATTTACACAAAATATCTTTCAAGTATATGTATGTAAACATATATTTAAATTATTCATCTATTATATATAAACCATATATATATATATATATATATATATATATATATATATATATATATATATATATATATATAATTTTAAAAATAATATAATAACTATATATCTGATATATAAGTAAAACCCTATATAATAAATGACATACTGGATTTAAGAATGTATATTCTAAATATACACCATGTATAGATATACATTGCAAATATATGTTAACACATATTTGAATAACTACGTAACTGTCTCTATGTATATATAGTTAATAGACATATACTACATGCATTCAATATATATATATATATATATATATATATATATATATATATATATATATATATATATATATATATATATATATATATATATATGATTCTAAAATTTAAAATAAAAGTCTATGGGTTATGTGGCATCTACCATCCCGATTATAATTTAGTGATTTTTTTTAATTTTTAATTGATTAGTTTATATTTATTTTTCTATGATCATTGGAGTTGTGACTAAGCCCACAGGTGATTTATGACCATCTTGATCACATGACCTCTAGATAGCCTATATATGTATTATTTAGCTTTTATATTTTTCTATAATTTTTGGATATTTTTAGGTATTTAATATTTAATGTTTTATTATTTTTAAGGACTTTCAGGATTTATTGTAAGGTCATACGAGGGTATTTCTGGACCAAATATTTTTATTTGGGCTCTAAATGACTAAAAATATATTTTTAGATTTTTTGGAAATTTTTAGATAATTAAAACCCATAAAAATTATATTTTATAGGATTTGGGAATTTACTGTGAGATCACACGATGATATTTTGTGTTAAAAAATTTTATTTAGATTTTAGACATTTAGAAATATTTACTATAATTTTCTAGAATTTTTCTGAATTTTTCTGCAATTTATTTTGATTTATTTGGACTTAAAATAATTTTTAAATAGTTTTCTGAATTAAATAAATAAATATCCAGAAATTTACCCAGGGGGGCCCACCTGTCGGTGCCCAGGCTGAACCGCCTCTCTCTCTCCTATATATATAATATTATATTCGAAACCCTAATAAAATTTAGCCGCCTTTTTGAGAGAGAGTTCTAGTAGAGATCTCGACTTCCTGAAGCGATTCCTGCCAACTTCGACTTGTTTTTCGCACGCCGTTTTTTTTTTGTTGGATTCGTATCGAGGTAAGATTTCTTAATATGTAATTTATTTTCGTAGATATTATTCCTAAATTTCTGAAAAATTCGTAGAGTGTCAGTTGTCCGAAACTTGACACGTTTCGGTGTTTTCGAGATTTTGGGAGTACCGAAAATCGAAATCACGAACCGTTTGAAGTTTCGGAAAGTTAACACAGAGCTCTACGAAATATATTGTTCCCAGAAATTATTTCATTCATCTACTATTTTATTTATTCTGTTGAACTCAGAATTGATCGGTTGATCACCGTTTTGGTCACGATTAGCCATAACGGCGAGATCTTTTGACCAAAATATGATTTTGCGGCACGGTTAATTCCAGCACACTCGTGGTGCTGAAATCTACCTAGATGCACTTTCAAAATCTAGAGTTCATAACGTTTGACTTAATAGTCAACGGTACACCTCGATTTGCGTGTCATGGTTTCCAAAATTGGAAACTGACTTTTTGATGGCCAAACTTGCATTTTAGATTATATTCAGATTATTATTAGGTTAAATTAGGTTTTTAAGTGAATTATTCCAGAATTAATTATTAGATTAGTAACCCAATTAGCCACTATTCCATGAATTTAGAACTAGAACATTAGAATTGATTTATAGTTTTCATGGTGCGATATGTGTTATAGGTCGACAGCTCCTAGATCGGCATCCCCTCACCCTCGACTTGTGACTACGGTTTGTGCAAGGACCACAGACAAGTATACCTTGCCTCCCTCTACAGTTTTATTTACATGCATTTTATTTCAGTTTCAATCTTTGATTGTTTATGTACATGTGCTCTTCGTGTTATATTCTGCTGAGTTGTTTTCATTGCATATAGCCGTGTTCATGTTTGGTCTTATGGTTCATACTTGGAGTTTCTCATCAGTACCTTACTTGAGTCGTGTCATAGAACAAGTGCGTGTAGAGAACTGCTAAACCCTTGATTTTTGTTTTACAGAACCAGAGAGTCCACACTCGGGATGAGGTTTGATCAGTGTACCAGAGAGTCCACACTCAGGACGAGGGTGTTTGTCATGTTCATTGGCACCAGAGAGTCCACACTCGGGACGAGGGCTGACCATTTGCAACAGAGAGTCCACACACGGGACGAGGGTATTTTTCCGTGAGCTAACTAGAGAGTCCACAATCGGGACGAGGGTTAGTGCTTAGTTCAAACCCGTGAGACCACACTCGGGATGAGGGTTTGGTTTTCTATTGATCTCGTGTTCACTTGTTCTCCCGGCAGTTCATTTATACGTAGTTGTTCTAGTGTTTGTGTTCTTGTCCGTGTTCGTAGTCATTTGTCGTGTTCCTATTTTTCTTGTTTATTCTCTTGTGCATGATAAAACTGTTAGATAGACATGTATATTATGTATCTTGCTATATCCTTTGAGTACCTGATGATCTCTTCAGGTTAGCCGAGTTTGAGTCAGGAGCAGTCGAGAGGTTTGAGTCAGCATCAGACCACAGTATTTGCAGTTGAGGTCGCCTTGATTAGCAGGTTATATTCAAATAGTATTTTTCATGTATTTATCTCTTTTCGTCTACTGGTAGTGGATTTGTGTCCACCGGACGTGACATTGATTCTTGAAAACATTCTGTTACATTCATTATTATTCAGTTTTATGTCTTATTCATTGATCTTGGTTGTGACATGATTATTCTGGGGATGAGATATAAATTACCATGAGATTTTAGATTGCCATGACTTGGGTATATTAGACAGCGTTCTACCGTCAACATTGCGGCGTAGGCTGGGCTTGGACACGTCTTGTATCCGAAAGCGGGTGTGGGCCGTGACAGGTTAAGTCATGACTCGACTAGTTTCCATACAAGGGACATAAATATGGATAGTTCGTACCTACTATAGGTAATACACTAGTCAAGGCGCACAACTACACTAATTGTGCCAAATTTTATAGTCGATATGCATCTCTAAACTTAACTATGACTAAGGCCATATATATTTATAGTATTAGGCTATTCTAAATATAATCATATGTATACGAAATTGTATTTAAACCTATTTGGCTGTATAAATCCCAAATAAATTCTAAATAATTCTACTAAGTCATAGCAACCTAACATGGCCTATACCAGGTGGGGTTGGGTAGGTTTGGGTCCAAATATATTTTTTAGTTAAATCGAATTCGAAAAGTCAACCATGAGCTTTTTTGCCATCCGCAAATAAATAGCACATGAGAACCCGATTGAGTGGCACACCTTGGCATGTATGTCGTAGGCTCAAAATGGGTCAAAATCATATATTGGGTCAAATAGTTTCGATCTATGTCGAGTTCCGAACTCAAGCTGGAAGTTAGGTTTAGAATTACGGTAAACGGTAAAATGGCCTAAATTGACTCCAAGTTGTGCGAAGTCAAAAGAATGCTAAGGGACAAGTTTGGGTGGGACATGATATATCAAATTGAAGGTAGACTTGTCTACTTCAAAACTCGTAAAGGACGTTTCAAAAATTGGCATTTCTTATGCTCCAAAAATTAAAGCTATAAAAAAGTACATCTATAGTCATAATAATAAATAAAAAAAATTCAAAAATTAGGGTCCTTACAATCTACCTAGCTTAGGACGTACTCTAATAGATTGCTTTTCTATCCTAAAAAAATAGCAAGCTAATACTAATTCAACTATCTATAATTATTTTTCTAACATACATGGCCACTAACTCCTTCCTAAATTTAAAGGTTGCTAACTTAATTACCTACTAGGGATCCTCATATGTTATTATGATTATCTAGGTAGAGGTTATGTAACTTCTAAATTGTGAACTTAATGTAAATGTCTAACCATATCCCCCTAACCACATTATTATCACAATTATATAAGTGTCTTTTTTTAACTGACCAAGTGTAACAGCCATATTTCCAGAATAGGGGTATTTTTGTCTTTTCCTATTTTGTACCAATTTAAAAATTATATTTCATATTAATTATAATGAGTGTATTTTATTTTTATTTCCCATGATTGGTATTGTTGCCTGTAATTAAATATATGATGTAGTTAGTTGCTAGTTGTTGCTACTAGTTAGATTAGTTGTTAGTGACCTAGATGGACTCAACTAGACTTGTCATGACATCATTAGTGAACCCATTAGTTAGTCCTGGTGCACCCATTAATTAGAAGAGCAATGAGTAAGAAAAACCCTTCTTTAGTTAATAGAACCTTCCTTAATTAAACCCTTTCCTAAAATAAACCTTCATGGCTCATTGTCGGAGCTTATTGGACATTTTATATTACATTTAGGGTTGGGAGACATGACTTGTCATATACCCTATAAAAACCCTATTTGAGTTCATTTATTAGCCTCTGCAAACCCTAACTTACCTCCTCTTTATTTTCTCTCCATTTGAGAAGAAGAACCAAACTCCTGCCATTCCAAAATTGGTTCCCAACCCTTTCAAATTGTCATCCCAAGGAGGCTAGAGCTTGGACTAGCAAGGAAGAAGCATTGGAAGGAGTGAAGCTTGAAGGAAGGTGTCTATTCTTCAAGGATGTGTCCATTTGTGTCCCCTTTTGGCTTTGTATTGGTAATCTATCTCCCAATTGGTAAAATCTGAAATTTAACTATTGTAATTGATTCCATTAGTGTCATTAGTCATTTAGGAACCACCCATGCATTAGGCTACCCATGGGGAGAAGCTTGAGCTTCATTTGAACCATTTGGAGACTTCAACATAGGTTTTTTGTGCCAACTTTGGAAAAAATTCGAGAATGGCACACCAAATGTTTGACATTAGGCTTTATTTATCATATTTGATATGTTCATAGGCTTTGGGTTGGTTTTGGTTAGGATTGGAGTGCGTATCTTGAACTTATCCTAGCGTATCACACTAGTGCCCACCACGTGTTTGATGTATTGCCCATTAGCATATGCTAGTATGCATATTCTGATTTTTTTTTCATATATGTATGTAGGTATATTTATATTCATTCTAGAGTGCTACATATAAGTATAGGTGTATAGATAATATAGTGTTAGTGAGAGGGTGTGCCTACATATAGGGGGTACCTATAGGAATACTAGTATGTAAATAAATAGGTTCTATAGCAGTTAGCACTATATTGTTATATGGTGCATACATGTGTGTTATATTTGGTGTACATATACCTAGGTAGGTGTGACCTATATAACTAATGTGTGTGACCTATATAACTAATGTGTGTATATATATATATATATAAAATATATATAAAAAAAATATATATATAAATATATATATATATATATATGTATATATTTTGAAAACTGGAATATATTGAATGAAAACAGGAAACAGAGGGGGGCCTAAACGGCTAATTACGAATTTCAAACGAAATTCGAACCAAAACAGCAAACTGCTGAATACTAGAAAAAACAAAAGGCCATAATAGCAAACAGCGACAAAAGAGGATTGGGGGCTCTCGAACGCGCGCCCACCCTGCCCGAGGCACGGCACGAAACCCACGAACGCAATGCCCGAGGATGGGGCTGCGCAGGGCCCGAGGAGGTCTGCGCTGGGCCCGAGGGGGCGCGGCCCGGAGCGGACAGGGCGCGACCCGGGGCGGACATACCGAAGCGGACAGTGGGCAGGGCGACCGGCGGTCCGGGGCGGGCAGCGGGGAGGGCGTTCCTAGACGCAGGGGCACGGCGGGGAAGCAAGCCCCGGCGGAGGGGAGGAGGAGACCCGGGAGTAGGGGAGGGGAGTGCGCCACCGCGAGGGAGCCGGAGGGAGGGATCCGATCTGGGAGGTTGCGGCGAGCTGCGGCTGAGAGAAGGGGGGAGGACCCACGACTCTGGCGGTGGAGGCGGATGGGGAAGCCACGGCGGGGGGAGGGAGGGAGCGTACCGCCGGAAGGCGACGAGAAGGGAAGGGAGGTTAGGGGTCCGGCATCCGGCAGGAGGGGGCGAGGTCGCTGCCGGAGCTAAAAGGGGGGACCGGAGGGCCCGGGGGTCTCGGCGGGGGCACCGGCCACACGATGGGTGCCGGAAAGATGGCGTAGATGTCGGAAGGAAAGGTGCAACACGGGCAGGGGCAGGCCCTGGCGGCGAGGGGCCAACCGACGGCAGATGGCGGTGCTGGAGGAGGGGGGCCGCGGTGGGCGCTGAAGGAGGCTGTGGGAGCGCCGCAGGAAGCGAAATTCCGGTGAGGGGCGCGGCCGAGGGGGGGTCGGTAGCTGGTGCCGGAGGGGGGGCGGATCCGTCCTGAGGGCGAGAGGGCCCGACTACCGAGCCGGAGGAGGTGAGACGGGGGGGTCAGACGCCAGGGTACCGCAGGAGGTGGTGAAGGAAGGGGGGCGGGGAGGGGGGAAGGGGGAGGACCTAGCAGAGATGGGAGTAGGCTGACAGCGGGAGGGGGGAGGGGAGTGTCGCCAAGGAAGACGCCGGGGGCGACGCCGGTGGCGCCTGCGCCGACGGGGCCGAACGGAGGGGGAGGCGCTCCACGGAGGGGAGCCGAACCATGGGTCCCAGGCCAGCCACGGCAGCCAGGCAGCGCAGGGGCATGGGGGGCCGCCGGCGGCTTGCCGGGGCTCGCCAGGGAAGAGACCCCAAGCGCGTGCTCCCCGATGATTCCAGAGAGCAGAAGCTCTCATCCCACCGATTATATATATATATATATATATATATATATATATATATATATATATATATATATATATATATTGTTTGCAAAAACAAAAGGATTGTTTTGATACAAACTTTTTTGTAAAAGAAAGATTTACAATTTGAATTCTGGGAAAGTACAACTGTAGGAATCCAATCTAGAAGACGATTGCTTTATCCCTTGGACGATGTGAACTGTTGAAGACGAAAGCTTTTGAAGATGACTGAAGACGAAGTCTCTGATGGAACGAAGGCAGGAAGCCTCTGATGAACTGAAGGCAAGAGCCTCTGAAGAACGCAGCAGCACTTTAGCAAGAACTCCTGGATTCTCTGAAGAGAATAATCTCTCTATGTGTGATCTGATATGTATGTAGTCCTCGTCCCTTGAAATGAATCTTGAAACTCTATTTATAGAGTTCTGGAAATAACTGTTTTACAGTTATTCTGAATTGCGCAGGGTGGATTGCGCAGCTTCTGGATTGCGCAGGAGGAGACTGCGCAGGCAGTTATTTGATCGTGGACCACCTGTCTTGGACACTTGGCAGAGCTTGATTGAAATGCGCATGGTCGTGCACAGGCAGTTACCACGTTCTGAGAAATTGATGGCATGAAGGCCACATATGCATTTGGCAGTTATTTTGATAGACTGCGCAAGAATTGGACTGCACAGGATCTGGATTGCGTATGGACTGTGCATGATCTGGATTGCGCAAACATAGACTACGCAGGAAGTAGATTGCGCACTGGCTGGACAGTTGTCCTCGAGCACTGTGCTGCACAGAGAAACGAACGGTTTCCTCGTCTTTTGCGCCTGTCAGTTGTCAGAGATTTGATTTGGTGTCAGGTAATGATGACACTGGCCACGTAAGCTTTGCGCAATCGGGGTGTGCCCAATGGGACTTGCGCAATCTGATGTCTGCGCAATCTGATGTCTGTGCAGTTTGATTGAATGGTGCATATCTTGATCATTTGACTTGATTGATTGGTGCAACTTGATTTTTTAGGACCTACAAGACCCCCTTCAAAGTTTTCGAAAGTTGATTTGATTTAAAGTTTTGAAATACTTTGAATTATAATGATTGAAAGCAAGTTGCGCAAAGGAGTGATATGTCTGCGCAATCTGAATAGTGCGCAATCTGAGGCACAAACTGTGGTGGCCGTTTCACTTTTCGAAAACTATAAATAGTCTTCTTATACTTGAGAACCCTTCACTTGCATTCGTTTGAGTTCTGAAAAAGAGAGAGAACCCTTTGCAACCGATCTCCTCCTCCGACGAGTAATGGCTCCCCGACGATCTTCCACCGCCGACAAGGGCAAGGCCCCCGCTGAATCTTCGCGAACTGTACCGTGCGCTTCTCGCCATGAGGCCGCGCACCCTGCACTGAGAGGTGGGCGAAACTTCGATCGAATACCCTTTTTAGGGTTTCGACTTTCGAAACTCATCCCTTTTTAGAGATGAGTTCACACTGCGCCACCCTTTTTAGGGTTTCGGTTGCATGAACATGTCGATCTTCATTTTTACGAGGATGGCTCCCCTGCGCAGTCGGTTGAATTGCGCAGTGCAATTGATTGATTTGCGCAGGAACACTTGCGCAAACTGTTGAACTGCGCAAGGCATGTCAGCGCAGTCTGATAATCTGTTTCTTTTGTTTTTTAACTTTTTTGCAGTGCTAAAAACTGAGATTGTTGCGAAGAAAGAGGTGCTATCCTTTGTCAAAGACGAAGTGATACTCAAAGAAGAACCGACATTCATCAAGAAGCAGCACATTTCTGATGTAAGAGCGGCTGTAAAGAAGAATTGACATCCCTCAAGGAGGAACACATTTCTGATGCAAGAGCATCTGTAAAGGAAGAGCCCATATCTGAAGAAAGCAACACTGGGAATGCTCCTCTGGCTTTGGACAAGAATATACATCCCTTGTACGCAAAATGGCTGAGGGAATGGTTCATGCGTCTTCATGATTAGGCCAAAGATGAAAAGATGATGATTTTCTATTGCGAATGTACTCTCTAAGTGAGTGAAAAAGAAAAGAAATGAACGTGAAAGAGGGAAAAGCGGGTGGTTCTCGCGGCCCTGTGCCCAACCATGGTGGGCGAGTTCGGTTCGAGTGTTTATCGATCGGGTGGATCTATATGTTCCGGGGGGAAGACGAGGTGTAGCGCAAGATTTCAAATTAAATAGAATGTCTTCGCACTGTTTGCTGATTATGTATTTGAGAAGGATTTATAATGTCCTCCCATAATGATGTGCTGCTACTCATGAAATGAAATCAACTTTTATTTATAAACTTCTCAGCTCTGTTATAAATATTTACATTCACGTGTAGTACTTCTTGAGAAACTTGCCATTAATAGGCATCATAGCAACTCGGCCGTCTAACTCCGTTAACTGATAGGCTCCATTGGAGAACACTTTGTTTACAATGTAGGGTCCCTCCCACTTTGCATCAAATTTTCCCTTACTCATATGAGTCATAGTTATAGGATGTCTGACTGCTAGAACAAGGTCTCCTTTTTGAAAAGTTCTGATTTTAACTTTTCGATTGAAAGTCTTCGAGATACGAGCCTGATATAACTCAATATGCTGTTGAGCCATTAGCCGTTTTTTCGTCAAGAGCTTCCAATTCCTGGAGCCGGAGAAGATCATTGTTTTCCGTAGTAAGCTCATTAGCAATAGCAATCCTTAAGGATGGGATCTGAAGTTCTAAAGGAAGAACTGCTTCACAGCCATACACCAAGGAGAAAGGTGTACACCCTGTAGGATTGCGGACTGTAGTTCGATAAGCCCAGAGATACTCGCCCAACTTTCACTCCAGTTTCGTTTATTAGTAGATACAAACTTCTTCAGGAGCTTGATAATGGTTTTATTGAAGGCTTCTGCTAGACCATTAGCAGCTGGATTGTAAGCTGTTGAAGCAACATTGTCAATCCGATGATTATTACAGAATCTTGTGAATTTTTGACTGATAAACTGAGGTCCATTATCATGTATGATCCTTCTGGGTACACCGAATCTGTAAATGACATGGTGTTTGACAAAGTTAATGACATTACTGGTTTTAACTTCAGTCAAGGGTATAGCTTCAGCCCACTTAGAGAAGTAATCAGTGATGGCTAAGATAAAGCGATGTCCTTTGGAGGAAGGAGGGTTAATAGGACCTATGACATCCATACCCCAAGCTTCGAAAGGCCACGAAGCAGCAGTCGGATGCAGAAACTCTGAGGGTTGATAAATGAAATCTGCATGGATTTGACAAGCTCGACACTTTCGTGCATATTCAATGGCATCTGATATCATAGAGGGCCAGTAGTAGTCCATTCGTCGAATACGATCCTGTAACTTAGGACCAGGCTGATGTGCTCCACAGACACCGTCATGAGCTTCACGCAATACTTGCTTGGCTTCATCACCAGCGAGACAGCGCAGAAGAAGACCATCATAAGTCCATCGATAAAGAGTCTTGGTAGTTTGATTATAATAAAACCGAAGAGATCGTCGTCGAATACTCGTAGCCTCCTTAGGATCTTCAGGTAGTATATCATGAACTATAAAATCGATGAAGGAAACTCTCCAGTCTTCATTGATAACATTGATTTCAGCGAGATAGCTAAATTCAATATTACGATTGTTTTCAACGCAAAATAGTTCTCGATTTGAGACAACCACCACTTGCTGTCTTTTGATAGGAATGGCCAAGACTGCTGCAAGATTGGCTAATGCATCTGCTTCAGTATTGCATGCACGACGAACATAATCAATGTAGAAGGCTTGGAATGATAAAGCCAGATTGATTGCCGCTTCATGATAGGGTACCAAATCTTGATGACGTACTTCGTATGTTCCTCTAACCTGATTAACAACCAGTTTAGAGTCGCCATAAACTTCGAGATATTGAACATTCAATTGTTTGGCTAGCTGAAGACCAATAAGTAGAGCGTTATATTCTGCTACGTTGTTAGAACATGGTTCGTCTAGAGAATATGCTCTTTGGATGGTTGATCCGTCTGGAGAAACAAGAACCACTCCAACTCCTGCAACGGTGATACCTGTCGGTCCTATCCTGGATGCGCCATCGAAGAATAGACGCCACGTAGGAAATTCTTCTGATATCATGTCGATTTCTAATGTCTCATCTGGGATTTCGTCATAGAGCTTAGATGTTTCAGGAACAGGATGAGTAGCTAGAAAATCTGCCAGTGCTTGTCCTTTAACCGACTTTTGTGGAACATATGTCATGTCATATTGGGCTAGCAGAATGGCCCATGTAGCCAGTCGAGAGTTGAGAGTGCTTGGCTTCTTCATGAGTACCCGTAGAGGATTGACTCTGGATATGACATGAATAGCTTGTCCAATGATGTAATGTCTTGTCTTTTGCACATCAAACATGAGAGCTAGGCATTCTTTTTCGACCGGACTATAACGATGTTCAGCACCAATCATAGTACGGCTAAGGTAGTAGATAGCCTGTTCATGACCTTCTTTGTTCTTTTGGGCGAGTAAAGCACCCAATGAATGATCCATTGCACGGACATACATCAAGAATGGAATGCCAGAGATAGATGGCACCAAAACTGGTGGGCTCATGAGATATCTTTTGATGTCTTCAAATGCTCGTTGACACTCTTCAGTCCAAACGAAAGATACACCTTTCTTCATTAGTTGAGTGAATGGTCTACAGCGTCCAGACAAATTCGAGATGAATCTCCTGATGTACGCAAGTCGTCCTTGAAATCCTCGTAGCTCTTTTAGATTGCGTGGAGGACGCATCTCTTGGATGGCTTTGATCTTCTCGGGATCCACGTGTATACCTTTAGAGGTAATGACGAAGCCGAGAAATTGCCACTAGAGACACCTAGGAATGACTTGGTGGGATTCATCTTGAGTTGATGTTGGCGCATGAGATTAAAGATTGTTCTCAAGTCTTGAATGTGATCTTCCTTTTTACGACTTTTGACGGCAATATCGTCAACGTAGCATTCAACGGTTTTGCGCAAATGATCTCGAAAGATAGTGCTCATAGCTCGTTGGTAAGTTGCACCAGCATTCTTGAGACCGAATGGCATCACAGTATAGCAATAGACACCTCGAGGAGTGCGGAAAGATGTATTCTTTTTATCTTCAGGATGCATCCGAATTTGATTATATCCAGAGAATCCATCCATGAAAGATATTCGCTCGAACCCATAAGTGTTGTCGATCATGACGTCCGTGATAGGAAGAGGGAATTCGTCTTTTGGACAAGCTCATTAAGATCCCGAAAGTCGATACATACTCGAACTTTGCCAGTTTTCTTCAGGACTGGAACAACATTAGCTACCCAATCGGGATGTTGTTCTTCTCGAATGAATCCACAAGCAATGAGCTTTTTGACTTCCTCATCGATTGCGTCCATCATCTCGGGCTTGAATCGCCGTTGTTGTTGTTTGACTGGCTTAGCATTGGGTAAAATGTTCAATTTATGAGTAGCGACTTTGGGATCTAGACCTGGCATGTCTTCATAGCTCCAGGCAAAGACGTCATATATTCTTGAATAAGAAGGATCAACTCCTGCTTATCAGCTTCTGGAAGGCTTTTGCTAATGAATATTGGACGAGGTGCTCCATCTTGTCCAACATCAACTTGAACTAATTGATCTTCAGTAGGAGGTTCTTTTTGCTCAAAACGAAGCTCCCATTTATTATCCATCTTTGAGCCCAAGGATCAATTTCAAGATAATCTTCGATGTCTTCGTCAGATCCTTCTGGAATTCAACAGTGACCATATTAGAAGATACAGTCAACCGATGAATTTGACCAACACTGGTGTCAGAATCCCATGATCTGGAATCAGAAGAATTGGAGCGCTCGTCACTATCAGATTCAGAGACCGCTGGAGATAACACTGGCGGAGAAGCATATCCGAGTCCTCTATTGGTCCTGCTGTGGTACATTTCAGATTTTCCATATAGAACAGCTGTACGAACAGGAGTTCGCCTTCCTTTGCCGTAGTTGAGACCACTTTTGAAGTCGTAGCCCATCTTTCGGAGGATGTCTTTGCATTGCCGACTGTAACGACGGTGCTGAATATCTCCGGTATCGTTAACTTTGCTGTCATCCGTATAGCTGAACTTTTGTTCTGGTCCTTTACTAAAAAGTATTGGACTCTCGCCTTTCTTTCGAGAGGGAACAATAAAGCAGGACTTCTCTGGCCGATCATTTGAGACTTCCGTCTGAAGAGTTTGTATAACTCCCATTGTGAATGATTGGAAGCTATCTAACATTTCCAAATAATACTTAGTATAGTAGATGACATCAGTATACTGGAAAGGAGATACATCTTCATTGATATACACAGTGGTATTTACAACAGGACCTTTAGCCTTAGCAGACTTGGTCAGATCGATTACAAGAGGGGGAGAGGAAGAACGTGGAGGAAGTTTAGACTTGTTACGACGGAGGTCGATAACAAGCGGCTCAGAGGAGGTGAGCTCCCTATTTTCCTTGTCTTTGATAACAAGTGGCTTGGATGAAGTGAGCTGCTTTTTGATCTTGTTACGACGTAAATCGATAACAAGAGGCTCAGAGGAGGTGAGCTCCCTTTGATCATCATCAGTTGGCCCTTTAACAGGTATGATGAGGGTTTCACTGGGCGTTGCTTCTTGATCTTCTTCTGTGTCAAGAGACAGAACAATCTTCATGAACTCCTCTTTATACATGCGAGAGTCATTGCAATATGCCTCAACTCCTTTGAAGGGATGGAGATCAGCCACCTCCTTGTGGACTTCTCTATTGTTATCAACGTATTTAAAACATTGATGAAGAGTGGAAGGAACGATGTTATGTTCATGCAGGAATGGCCTCCCCAGAATAATATTGTATGAGCAACCATGGTTGTCGATGATATAAAAGGTAACCTTAGTGCGCAGATTGCCTATTTGGAGTTTTAGGCGAATCTTTCCCAAAGGTTCACTTTTGTCTTGGTTGAATCCCAGAATGGTGGTGATGGTAACAGAAAGACTATGCACAGGTATTTTCAGTGCATCTAGCATAGTCTTCGTCATAATGCTGAGAGCGGACCTAGGATCAATCAGTAGACGATCAACCTTCATGGAATCGATATAGCCCGTAAAATATAGAGGACGGTCATGTCGATTATCTTCTAGCAGCATATCATCCTGCGTAAAAGTGATGTTCGGCCTCAAGTCCAGAACACTGTGGCAGTGTAGGCAAGAAACTGGCTCTGCTTCCGGCTTCTTGAGGAGAGTCAAGCAGGTTTCTGCTTCCATCAGGGCTTCGCTTAAAGTTTCCCGAGTCTCTCTGGAAAGACGCAAGAGCTCGAAGATTGATAATCTGGCTGGTGTGTTAGCTAGTTGAGCCAAAATGTCGAAATTGTAAGGCTTTTCAAGTCCTGTGGGTGATGACTTCTTCAGAGGTTTATCGAAGCGGACTTGTTGCTTGCCCTTGTCTACTGCAGTAGGTTTGGGAGGAATAGACACCACCACTGGTGCAGATGCAGAAGGATTCTCCTCAATAGAAGCAGGTTGTGCTGGAGCAGACTCCGAAGAAGACTCTGGAGCTTCTGGGACTTCCTGTTGATATGTTTTTCCTGATCTGGTGCCGATCAAGATCTCTTCTTCGTTTGTAGGGTCGAAGGACACCATGTTGCAAGTCTTCATCTTGCCTTTGGAACGATCTTTCTTCTTGGAAGATGAGACTTCAAACTCGGAAGCGAGATCAGGATGGATCCACATAATTTCACCATTATCAAGAGATAATGGAACAAGGCCTTCATTCTGAGAAGGAGGGAGATTCTCAATCTCAAGAGTAGCTTTGGGGATTGGAATAACGCCATCTTGCACCATCAAAGGAGGAAAGTCTCCAAATTGAACTGAGACCATATTTGCAGTCACAGTCTTTTCGTCTTGTTGAAGAGTAACAACACCAGCGTTGACTAGCTCTTGGATCTTGCCTTTGAGCACGTAGCATGCTCGAGTAGGATGTCCAACAAACCTGTGATAGACACAATATTTTGGATGGTCAGTCATACCAACTTCATCAGGCTTCTTTGGATCGGAAAGCTGGATCTTGTTGCTTTTGAGTAAACACTCAAAGATGCTTACGGTATCATTCTCATCGAAGGAGTACTCTACTTTGGGTCGAGGTTCCCTTGATGCAGTTGTAGTAGGAGTAGAAGTAGGAGCAGATGGAGCCACATTGACTGCCAATGATTCCTTTTGAAGGTTGATATTCAAAGCGTCTTTGCTCTTACGATTGTTTTGGCGATTGCCACTGTTTGACGTCTGATGATCATCCTGATTAGGGTTAGACATATGTACCCCCAACTGTTTGAACTTGTCGGCGCTAACTTCTGCAGCTTTAGCGTTGACAATGAAAGATGGCCAGTCCTGGAATTGTGTTGAACCAGTCCACATGCTAATGATAGGCAAGAGATTTGCCTTGCAAGTATCAATAGTTATGGAGACAGGAGTTCCCGGAGGCATCTTTAGAGCTTCTCGACGAAATCTCTCAATGAAACTCTCAGCAGTTTCATTAGGCTTCTGCTTGATCTTGTTAAAGGCTGACATAGTCATGTCATTGATACCCTCATAGAATCTTTCCAGAAAGATTTGTTTGAGGCCAGAGAAAGAAGTGATGCTGCCATCTGGCAAACTTCTATACCAGTCGTATGCTACGCCTGCTAAACAGCCGACGAATATCCTGGTAAGAAGAGCGTCATTGGGTTGAAGCTGAACGGTCATAACCTCGAAGTGATTGATGAATTGACTTGGCGAGGTACTGCCGTCGAATTGTGTGATTGTAGGGATCTTGTATTTTGGAGGAAATGGAACTTCTTTCCATTCAATTGGGTAAGGTTGCTTGATCCCTAGCCTTTGCAGATTGTCTTTCTCTTTGAACGCCTCAAACTGAGACCGCAGAATCTTGACTGCTTCATTGGCATCTTCAGATGATGAAGGAGCAGGTTGAGATAAAGTGAGAGGAGGGGGAACAGCATTATATGCACTACCCCCAGCACCTGATTGGCTTGGTGTAGGTTGAGCTTGCATAGGAGGTATTTGAGGAGAGACTACCCCAATCCTGTATTGACTGGTATTGATGATGCTATGATTTCAGGATTTGCAACTGGTACAGTTGGTGGTGCTGTATGCTGAGTTGCCATGATGGAATGCATACTGGCGACCATTTCAGCCATGGTCTTCAATTGTGTTCTAGAGCCGCTATCTGTTGATCTTGATTGGATGAACTGGAAGCGTCTGGATCGTCAGTAACAGCATAAGCTATCACCTCTCTGGGTATGGTAGAGGACATGGTTTGATCAGAACTTTCGCTGTATGCATCATAGTCTGATAGAAATCCGCCTTCCGGATGAGAAGCCAAAAGGGGACTAGAAGGAAGAAGATTCCTTTGACCGATTGTTTCTCGGCTTCGGGATCGAGTATGTCGAAATACTCCTTCAGGGGATTCTTGGAGTAGATCAAGATACCGTTGACTTGGACGACGAGACTTGCCGTGTTTGCAACGTTTCTTGCTTCCGGTGTCTCGGGATGCCATGTTAACAGAAGCGTACAATAGCTCATCCTCTGACATTGGTTCTGATTTGACAAAGTTCAGACGGTCGAAGACAGACCGCTTTGTTGTTTGACAACAACACTGGATGATGACTTTGTGATTGCAGTGATGATGATCAGATGTCTGAACTGTAGATGCCGGGATTTTGTCCCGCTTTTGTCTGAGATGTTCCTGAAGATCAGGAACCATTGTAAGACGAGAAGAAGTTTGAGGAATGTATTCCTTGACAACATTTGGAACATGATTTTTGTTCTTCAAATGTTTTGTTCCTTGAGTGTACAGGGACGTGCTCACTTCATTAGCATAAGTGTCAGGATTTCTGACTCTGGAAATTTGCTTCTGATGTTGTTTGACCTTCGGCATCGGTTGTTTGCGTTTTGCCGAAGTTGGTCTGTTGAGGTAGACTCTTAGATCAGCAAATTCACCCGCAGGGGTTTCTATTTGTGACACTTGCAGCTTTCCTCATCTTGATCGGGAAATCTTGAGAGTAGGCAGATCTTGGAACTCTGCTACTGGAGTAGGCAGAATACCTCTTTGATCAGTACTATTCTTCTTGGCACGAAGGGAAGAAGAACCCTTGTCTAAAAGAATTGCACTGACAGGTGCCAGAGCACATTCAGATTGATCTTCAACGGTAAAGACCGAAGAAGATTGAGAAAAGGCCAAAGGGCCTTTTCCTTTTTGAGATGAAGGGTTAGCTAAAGAGCGTTTCCCTCTGTTGACTTCTGAGTCATGAGACAAAGAAGCTTGGGAAAAGACTAAAGAGCCTTTTCCTTTGTTTAGTGGGGCAAGAGGAATAGCCAAAAGACTACCCCCAGTGGATTGCGCAGAGGCAACAGGGAGTTTGTGAGAAGAAGAGAGACCAGCTAAAGAGCCATCTCTCTTGGATTGTGCACACACAGATTGCGCATGTGGAGTTCTTGCTATGGAGCCCTTATGCTGAACTTTAACTGCTGGTTCTTTGGACTGCGCAGCCAATTGTGCAAGGGGCAGAGGAACCTTGCTCTTAGACATAACAGAATATGAAGTATTCTGTTTGTTGATAGCAGCAGATTGCGCAGAAGGCAGAGGAGTGGCTTGCGCAACAGAAGACTGTGCACAAATCTTAGCAGTAAAGACTGCAGACTGTGTAACATTCTCAACAGCAGGAGAAATGGACTGCGCAGCAGCTTTAGTGACCCACACCTTGCGCACTTTGCTTGTGGCAGGAGTGGATTTGGATCTGATCAAGTCTTCGTAAGCAGTCTAGTTGACCTTAACAACCAGAGTCTTCTGCGTCTTTCCGATAGACGCAATGTCACATTGAGTTGTCACCTTCTCGTTGGAGGAGAAAGTCGTCCCCAGCAGAGTCGCCATTTTGTTTGCAAAAACAAAAGTATAGAACTTTATTGATACAAACTGTAATAAAGATTACAAGAATTCTGGGAAAATTACAACTGTAGGAATCCAATCTCGATGACGATTGCTTTATCCCTTGGACGATGTGAACTGTAAAGACGAAGCCTTTGAAGTTGAAAACAACTCTGGAAACTGAAGGCAAAAGCCTCTGAAGTTGAAGACAAAAGTCTCGGAAGAATGCAGCAGCACTTTGGCAAGAACTCCTGGACTCTCTGATTTCTGATTTCTGATCTTGATATCTGATCTCTGATCTCTGCCCCTTGAATGAAGACTTGAAACTCTATTTATAGAGTTCTGGAAATAACTAACTTTCAGTTATTTTGGACTGCGCATGATGATTTGCGCAGCATTGGTTTGCGCAACATTGATTTGCGCAGATAGTTACTGGATCGTGGGCCGACTATCATGGACACATGGCATGATTTGATAGAAATGCGCATGATCGTGCATAAACAGTTGCCATGTAATGACCAATCGATGGCATGAATGCCACGTGTAACTTAACAGTTACGTTTGATGGAATGCGCAGAGTTGAATTGCGCATACATGGTTTGCGCAAACTCAAACTGCGCAGGATTGGTTTGCGCTGCCAGCTGTCAGCCGCCCTCGAGCACTGTGCGGCGCAGGAAACGAACAGACTCCTTGTTATCCGCGCTGTCAGTTGTCAGAAAAGATTTGATTTGATTTAGTAATGATGACTTCTGCCACGTCAGCTTGCGCAATCGGTTGTGTGCTCCATTGTTATCCCCAGCAGAGTCGCCATTTTGTTTGCAAAAACAAAAGGATTGTTTTGATACAAACTTTTTTGTAAAAGAAAGATTTACAATTTGAATTCTGGGAAAGTACAACTGTAGGAATCCAATCTAGAAGACGATTGCTTCAAAGGTTTGTCAAAGCGAACTTGTTGTTTGCCTTTATCAGCCGTTGTTGGCTTAGGAGGAATAGGAATCACAACTGGTGAAGGTGCAGCAGGATTCTCTTCAGCTAGAGCAGGTTGTGCTGAGGTAGGTTCAGAAGAAGAAGCAAGATTCTCTTGAGTTTCAGGGTAATCCTTCAAATAGGGCTTTCCTGATCGGGTGCCTAATAGAATTTCTTCGTCAACTATGGGATCAAAAGATACCATGTTGCAAATCTTCGTCTTGCCTTTGGAGCGACTTTTCTTCTTGGAAGAAGAAGAATCCTCGAACTCTGAAGTAAGATCGGGGTGAATCCACATAACCTCGCCATTGTCTAGAGACAAAGGAACGAGACCTTCATTTGGTGGAAAAGGAATATTTTCAATCTCAAGAGTAGTTTTCGGAATAGGAATGACACCATGCTGTATCATCTGCGGGGGAAAGTTACCGAACTGAACTGAAACCATATTAGCGGTGACAGTCTTTTCATCTTGTTGCAGAGTGACTACACCTGCATTGACAAGCTCTTGAATCTTGCCCTTGAGCACATAACATGCTCTAGTAGGATGTCCAATGAATCGATGGTAAACACAGTACTTAGGATGATCAGTCTTACCAACTTCATCAGGTTTCTTCGGGTCTGGGAGCTGGATCTTATTGCTTTTGAGTAAACAATCGAAGATACTTGCCGTGTCATTCTCGTCAAAAGAATACTCTACCTTAGGACGAGGTTCCCTCGGTTGTGGTGCAGAAGGAGTGGAAGTGGACGTAGGCTGAGCTACGTTGACAGCCAAAGACTCTTTGCTTTTCAGATTAATGTTTAGAGTCTCTTTGTTCTTGCGGTTGTTTTGGCGATTACCACCGCCTGACGCTTGATGTTCATCCCGATCAGGGTTAGACATTTGTACCCCCAACTGTTTGAATTTATCAGCACTTACTTCAGCTGCTTTGGCATTAACAATGAAGGATGGCCAGTCTTGAAACTGAGTTGAGCCTGTCCACATACTGATAATAGGCAAGAGATTTGCCTTACAAGTATCTATGGTAACAGCAGCAGGAGTCCCTGGAGGCATTTTCAGGGCTTCTCGACGAAAACGTTCAATGAAACTCTCTGCAGTCTCGTTATGTTTCTGTTTGATTTTATTTAGGGCCGACATAGTCATGTCATTGAATCCCTCATAGGATCGTTCTAGAAAGATTTGCTTGAGACCTGAGAAAGAAGTGATACAACCATCGGGCAGACTTCTGTACCAATCATATGCTACGCCGGCTAAACAACCGACGAACACTCTGGTAAGAAGAGCGTCGTTTGGTTGAAGTTGAACAGTCATTACCTCGAAGTGATTGATGAATTGACTTGGTGAGGTACTACCGTCAAAGAGAGCGATTGTTGGAATCTTGTATTTGGGAGGAAATGGAACTTCTTTCCATTCGACGGGATATGGCTGTTTGATTCCCAACCTTTGCAGGTTGTCTTTCTCTTTGAAAGCTTCAAACTGAGTTCATAAAAGCTTGACTGCTTCATTAGCATCTTCAGATGAAGAGGAAGGAGCCGTGGTAGGAGGAGGCACAGCATTATAAGCACTACCCCCAGCACCTGATTGACTGGGTGTAGTTTGAACTTGTACTTGCACAGGAGGCATCTGAGGAGGTACTACCCCCA
The DNA here is from genome assembly GCA_029216955.1 of Iris pallida. Taxonomy (NCBI): domain Eukaryota; kingdom Viridiplantae; phylum Streptophyta; class Magnoliopsida; order Asparagales; family Iridaceae; genus Iris; species Iris pallida. The sequence goes on from JANAVB010036061.1 coordinate 35,416, forward strand.
GCCCAGTATTGACAGGCACCGATGAAGCTATGATTTCAGGGTTTATAGTAGCCGGTACAGTTGGTGGGATAGCATGTTGTGCCATAATGATAGAATGCATACTGGCGACCATTTCAGCCATGGTTTTCAATTTGTCCTCCAGTGCAACAATCCGCTGTTCTTGGTTTACAGAAGTTGAAGCATCTGGATCATCAGTAACAACATATGCCGTCACCTCTCTAGGCACAGTAGACGAAACTATTTGTTCAGAGCTTTCACTATATGCATCATAATCAGAGAAAGATTCGTCTCCTGACTGAAAAGTAGGAAGATAAGCTGAAGGATCTTGGGGAAGATTCCTTTGACCGATTGTGTCTCGGCTGTGGGAACGAGTATGTTGAAATACTCCTTCAGAGGATTCTTGGAGTAAATCCAAATATCGTTGGCTTGGTCTGCGAGGCTTACCATGTTTGGAGCACTTTCTACCCCCGGTGTCTCGGGAAGCCATATTGACAGAAGCGTACAACACTTCGTCTTCTTCTGACATTGGTTCTATTTTAGCAAAAGTCAGACGATCGAAGATAGATCGCTTTGTTGTTTGACAACAACATTGGATGATGACTTTATGATTGCAATGATGATCAGATGGTTGATTTGAAGGAGTTGAGACATTATCCCGTTTTTGTCTGAGATGTTCTCGAAGATCAGAAACCATGCCGGGACGGGGAAAAGTTCGAGGAATGTGTTCTTTAACAATATTTGGAACATGGTTTCGATTCTTCAAATGTTTTGTCCCCTGTGTATACAAGGAAGTACTTATCTCATTGGCATAGGTATCAGAATTTATGTTCCTGGAGATTTGTCTTTGAGGCTTGACCTTCGGCATTGGCTGTTTACGTTTTGCCGAAGTTGTCCTGTTAAGATATGTTCGTAGGTCTGCAAATTCACTCCCAGGGGTTTCTGTTTGAGACACCAACAGTTTTTCTTGTTTGGAACGGGATATTTTGAAAGTTGGGAGGTCTTGGAATTCTGCTACTGGGGTAGGCAGAATACCTTTTTGATCAGTGCAAGTTCCTTTGTTATGAAGGTAAGAAGAATCTTTGTTTGTAGGAGATCTTGTGCTGACGGGTGTTGAAACACGTTCAATTTGATCTGCTTCAGTAAAGACCGAAGAAGACTGAGAAAAGACCAAAGGGCCTTTTCCTTTGTTCTGAGAAGAAGGGATAACTAAAGAGCATTTCCCTCTGTTGTCTTCCAAGTCATGAGACAAGGAAGTTTGAGAAAAGACCAACGGGCCTTTTCCTTTGATCTGAGAAGGAGGAGGAATAGCCAAAGGACTACCCCCAGTAGATTGTGCTAGAACAGCAGGATGTTTAAGAGGAGAATCAGATATTTTCTCTTGATTATGAGAAGGAGAGAGTTTAGCCAAAGGGCTGTTTCTCTTGGTTTGCGCAGAAGTGATTTGCGCATGAGTGGAGGGTGCATTGGTTCTGGCCACAGAAGTAGGAGTCCTTGCTTTAGAGTGCTTAGGAAGCACTTTGGTTGCTGGAATGCTGTTTTGTGCAGGAAAAGCCACTGCCAATTGCGCCAGAGTCATAGGAGTCTTCTGTTTTGACAAGGCAGCATATGAAGTAGCTTGTGCAACTTTTGCAACAGATTGTGCAGCATTGACTGCAACAGATTGTGCAGCAGTTGCTGAGACAGACTGTGCAGCAGTTGACACAGCAGTTTACGCAGCAGACTGGTCAGCAGATTGTGCAACAGAGTGTGCAGCACCTTTGGTGGCAAAACTGCCAGATTGTGCAGCAGTCTTGGAGACCCAAACTAAGCGCACTTTGCTCTTGGCAGAAGTGGCTGCAGTACGGGGAATGGTCTTGGAGTTGAGCTTTGCCTCGTAGGCTGTCTGGTTGACCTTGACCACCAGGGTCTTCTGCGTCTTCCCGATAGACGCTACGTCACATTGAGTTGCTACTTCCTCGTCGGAGGAGAAAGTTGTCCCCAGCAGAGTCGCCATTTTGTTTGCAAAAACAAAAGGATTGTTTTGATACAAACTTTTTTGTAAAAGAAAGATTTACAATTTGAATTCTGGGAAAGTACAACTGTAGGAATCCAATCTAGAAGACGATTGCTTTATCCCTTGGACGATGTGAACTGTTGAAGACGAAAGCTTTTGAAGATGACTGAAGACGAAGTCTCTGATGGAACGAAGGCAGGAAGCCTCTGATGAACTGAAGGCAAGAGCCTCTGAAGAACGCAGCAGCACTTTAGCAAGAACTCCTGGATTCTCTGAAGAGAATAATCTCTCTGTGTGTGATCTGATATGTATGTAGTCCTCGTCCCTTGAAATGAATCTTGAAACTCTATTTATAGAGTTCTGGAAATAACTGTTTTACAGTTATTCTGAATTGCGCAGGGTGGATTGCGCAGCTTCTGGATTGCGCAGGAGGAGACTGCGCAGGCAGTTATTTGATCGTGGACCACCTGTCTTGGACACTTTGCAGAGCTTGATTGAAATGCGCATGGTCGTGCACAGGCTGTTACCACGTTCTGAGAAATTGATGGCATGAAGGCCACATATGCATTTGGCAGTTATTTTGATAGACTGTGCAAGAATTGGACTGCGCAGGATCTGGATTGCGCATGGACTGTGCATGATCTGGATTACGCAAACATAGACTACGCAGGAAGTAGATTGCGCACTGGCTGGACAGTTGTCCTCGAGTACTGTGCTGCACAGAGAAACGAACGGTTTCCTCGTCTTTTGCGCCTGTCAGTTGTCAGAGATTTGATTTGGTGTCAGGTAATGATGACACTGGCCACGTAAGCTATGCGCAATCGGGGTGTGCGCAATGGGACTTGCGCAATCTGATGTCTGCGCAGTTTGATTGAATGGTGCATATCTTGATTATTTGACTTGATTGATTGGTGCAACTTGATTTTTTAGGACCTACATATATATATATATATATATATATATATATATATATATATATATATATATATATATATATATATATATATATATATATATATATATATATATCAGTATAGGGAACTGAGAGTTAAAGGGGCTTATATAGTGTAGGTTGGCATATTCATGTGATAGTGTGTGGGCTTTAAGTGAAGGAGGATCCTAGATTGCACAAGCAGTGCATATCAAGCCTCTGCATAAGGGGTATTGGGGGCAGACACAATAGCAGCAGTAACGAGTTGGGGTTCCTGCCCCCTATTGGCAGAGCTTAGGGAGCAGTGGGTTAGCAGAGAATGAAGGGAAGAATTAGGATAGATAGGTAGCAGTAGGGAAATTGATGTGAAGAAGAGAGGGGTTTTATGAAGAGTAGTAGCTTGGGTGCTTGTGTATATGTGAGTGTGGACTTGAAAGTGGCAGGGTTCAATAACAGTAGGAACAGTAGGGTATAGGCAGTTATGAACTTCTCACTAATAGCAGCTATAGACATGGGACAATAGGGTGGGGGAGATTAGTGTGTCAGTACACAAATGTGCACTGACCTGTAATCGACAACAGGTAACAAGGTGTTAGAGATAGGAAATTAGTTTAGGGAAGAGCCAGGTTAGTATAGGTAATGTGTTAGGATGTTGTGTTTGACTGATATAGTGTGTAGGCGTATTGGCGATGATGATTTGACATAACATTTTAGGATTTTGCATCTTTGAAATGCCAGGTTTCAAAGGTTGATACCCTCTATTATCCTGTTGCTATCATTTGTCCCATAAATTGGTGGATGGCTTGATGAATCCTTCTCTTCTGTTCATCTCTGTATGGTCATCTCTTGCATAACTACCATTTCTTCATATTATAACTATTCATTTGATAATGTGCTATTTTTTTAGCATTTCCTTCTTGAATATTTATTTGAGACGTGTTTTATGGCTCATCTTAAGTCTGTTTTTATGTTACCAGTAACTTGGTGATCCCTGTATCTCATCGTCTCCGATTAAAGGACTGATTGAGTAGACTGTTCATTAGTATATTATGTAGTGTAGGAGTTCAAGTGGTGGAGTGTATCCGTCAGTGAGTGACAACTTATGTGATAGAGAGTATGTGTTAGGATAATATATTAGTGAAGGGCTGATAGTAGTTAGGGGTTTGAGTAGGAAGAGGCCAATGCTCTCTGTTTTGATGGATAACAACAGAAAAATGAGAGATTGCTCTTGCAGTAACAATGTAAGAGAAATTAGGGTGGACTGGATTAGGGGATGCATGCAACTTAATAATGATAAGCGAGGAGGAGCCTTTCAACTATCGAACAAATGATCTGTCTTGTCTTCAAATATTTAAGGGACGTACTCTAATAGATTGCTACGTTAGCCTAAATGAAACAATTGGCAAGCTAATACTAATTCAACTATCTATAATTGTTTTTCTACCATCTATGGCCACTAACTCCTTCATATATTTGAAAGGTTGCCAACTTAATTACCTATTAGGGATCCTCATATGTTATTGTGATTATCTAGGTAGAGCTTATGAGACTTCTAAATTTTGAATCTAATCTAAACGTCCAACCATATCCTCCTTATCGCATTATTATCACAATTATATAAGTCTTTTTTTAACTGACCAAGCTAAGTGATACATACCATTATGTCTAATCATATCTATACAACTGATAGGGCATAACAATAAATTGGTTGGGTTAGGCTATGTTTAGGTTCTTCTTGTAGAGGGTCAATCTCTACCATAAAACTACCACTCTATCTTGATCAAGTGACTACCATAAGAGCGCAACCTAGTATGATCATAGATTTATTTCTATATTAAGGATGTCTACCCACCTTTGGTCACAATACCCCATCAAACACATGCAACCCTAAAATTTTATAACCCTTGCTTACTAGTTGCAAAAATCTATACCACTAGATATCTATGGCATAGGCATCTCTAATCACCTCCTATCTATCAAGCAACCAAAATTCATTAAGCAGACTAGTTTATACTATAACTGAAGAATTTTTGATAAATTTTATGAAGCACAATCATTCGTCACTCTGAAATAGGAAGGGACGAGGAGCAATGGTACGAGAAAGCAAATGAAGAATAATCGAGAGCAAATAAGAAGTTCAAGGACGGTAGAGAAATTTTTAAAAGAACTGTCAAGGCCGTTGTGGATTGATATTCCTAAGGGTTTAATCATATTTGCATGCCCGCTCGATACAGTAACGTAACTGAAATGGCTAACTTGACCTGCATATCGAGAGGACTAGGAGATCGTATTCATGCCAGCTCGATACAGTAACGTAATCAAAACGGCTAACTTGAGCTAGTGAGACTTCTAAATTGTGAATCTAATCTAAACGTCCAAATATATCCTCCTTACCACATTATTGTCACAATTATATAAGTCTTTTTTTAACTGACCAGGCTAGGTGATACCTACCATTATGTCTAATCATATCTATAGAACTGATAGGGCATAACAATAAATTGGTTGGGTTAGACTATGTTTAGGTTCTTCTTGTAGAGGGTCAATCTCTACCATAAAACTACCACTCTATCTTGATCAAGTGACTACCATAAGAGCGCAACCTAGTGTGATCATATATTTATTTTTATACTAAGGATGTCTACCCACCTTTGTTCACAGTACCCCATCAAACACATGCTACCCTAAAAGTTCATAACCCATGCTTACTAGTTGCAAAAATCTATACCACTAGATATCTATGGCATATGACATCTCTAATCACCTCCTATCTATCAAGCAACCAAAATTCAATAAGCAGACTAGTTTATACTATAACTTAAGAATTTTTTGATAAATTCTATGAAGCACATCATTCGTAACTCTAAAATAGGAAGGAACGAGGAGCAATGGTACGAGAAAGCAAATAAAGAGTAATCGAGAACAAATACGAAGTTCAAGGACGGTAGAGAAATTTTTAACAGAACTGTCAAGACAGTTGTGGATTGAGATTCCTAAGGGTTTAATCATATTCACATGCCCGCTCGATACAGTAACGTAAACGAAATGGCTAACTTGACTTGCATATCGAGAGAACTAGGAGATCATATACATGCCGCTCGATACAGTAACGTAACCAAAATGGCTAACTTGAGCTTATGGGACTTCTAAATTGTGAATCTAATTTAAATATCCAACCATATCCTCCTTACCGCATTATTGTCAAAATTATATAAGTCTTTTTTTTAACTGACCAAGCTAGGTGATACCTACCATTATGTCTAATCATATCTATACAACTGATGGGGCATAACAATAAATTGGTTGGGTTAGGCTATGTTTAGGTCCTTCTTGTAGAGGGTCAATCTCTACCATAAAACTGCCACTCTATCTTGATCAAGTGACTACCATAAGAGCGCAACCTAGTGTGATCATATATTTATTTTTATACTAAGGATGTCTACCCACCTTTGGTCATAGTACCCTATCAAACACATGCTACCCTAAAATTTTATAACCCTTGCTTACTAGTTGCAATATCTATACCACTAGATATCTATGGCATATGGCATCTCTAATCACCTCCTATCTATCAAGCAACCAAAATTCAATAAGCAGGCTAGTTTATACTATAACATAAGAATTTTTGATAAATTCTATGAAGCACAATCATTCGTCACTCTGAAATAGGAAGGGACGAGAAGCAATGGTACGAGAAAGCAAATGAAGAATAATCGAGAGCAAATATAAAGTTCAAGGACGGTAGATAAATTTTTCAAAGAATTGTCAAGGCAGTTGTGGATTAAGATTCCTAAGGGTTTAATCATATTCGCATGCCCGCTTGATACTGTAATATAACCGAAACGACTAACTTGGCCTGCATATCGAGAGGACTCGGAGATCGTATACATGCCAGCTACATATCGAGAGGACTCCAGCCCTAGCTCGAATACGTATAAGCTGTGTTGGTTTCTAAATTAATCTATCAAATCAACTAATAACTATCTCAATCCACTAAAGATAAGCTCTTGTATAAACCAAGTATACTAATGTTGGTCAGGCATTAATATACCACTTTCTATAAGTAACAGGAAACAACAATATGCATTAAAGTTGACCAAACTCTATTGTAATTATTTCGTACAAGCTTCTGAAGAAAAAATAAGCTAGCAAAACTAAGCTATATAGTAGCATGGTCAAAGTAAAATAAAATATAAAATTAGACAAATATGTAAAGGTATGAACTAAATTTATATACCTAAAATCCTGGAGAAACAATCATCATCCACCATCTAATCTACAAACGAACTCAGCAAACATGAAGAGATCACCAGGTCCTCAGTGGACTAGCAAGATATATATAAATATGCCCAAATGTAACAGTACATCATATACAGAGAAAGATAAAATATCAAAAGAAAATCAACTGAGGCACAATGGACTAAGACACAAGATCTAAGACACAAGGAACGTAAGACACTGGCATAGCATACTATCGTTGCTCACAGGTCAAATCTAAAGACTGTAGTCAAGGTAACCACTCTCACTCTATAGTATCTCAATCATAGTCAAGGTAAGCACTCACAATTGAGATATTAGCCTTTCCTAGTATTAAAGTCGAGTAATCCTCTAAACCGTAGTCAAGGTAAGCACTCACAATCTATAGAATGCCACAAGTCAAATCCTACTCAAGATAGGTCATGTCAAGTGATGTCAAGTCAAGTCAGGGGAAACAATTGTGTAGGACTAGACAACTACATCGGGGACCACATATGAAAATGAAGAGCAATATAATAAAATGAAATATAACAAGAAATAGGTACATGTAGGTAAACTGGAAATAAGATAAAGTTAAACTAGAACATGATAAGTAAAGTAAACATATGAGAAGACATTCAAGAATATAACAATATAAGAAAAAATAAATAACATGAAAGTAGAGAACATGCATATAAAATATCTTGTACAACCTGACAAGGTATACTTGCTTGGTGTAGAATCGTCCACGTCCAAATAATCAACTAGTCAAATTAATGAGTCACGAAAGCTGAACTTCTGCAAACGTCCCCGGATGCTGAAACAAGCTTCACCAACGTTCTTGTCATTAGAAAAATGTCTAAGTTTGACTACCGATATGCCCAATTCTGGACTGGCAAAATAGTAATTTTGGGCCAAAAACAATATCCGTTGTTGGACCCACTTTGCGCCAAAAAATGTGTCACAGACTATGGTTCTAAAGTCAACAAATTATATTCCTACAAGTCCAGTTTTTCGATATGAACTCAACGGTATTTCCATATTTGGATTCCGATGAGCCGTGCACAAAATCGTCTGTTGAGTCGGATCGTGGGCCCGAAAAAATAGCATTCCGGTCGACCTTCTCAAAATTGGACCAAACTTGGCTCGTAGGACCAAAAAATGATACAAGTCCAATGGTACAAGTTTCGTCGTGATGTGATAAACGTGTACAAGGTAATTGGGGTTTTTGTAATGGGGTCGATACGATGTACCTCGACCGATGTGCCTCGAATTCGTCGCACACATGCAACTAATTCGAGTTCTGTCAAAGCCCACACGTCCGCAAAATCCGTACACACCTTTTAATTCTCACAGGTTGCGACAAAGTTGCCTGATTTGTCGGGATGGACTCCGTGTCAGGGTTTTTCGGGGTTTTAAAAAATAAACTAATTAATAGTTTTAATCACAAAAATAAACTAATTAATAGTTTTAATCCTGGTTAGATTGTTTAAAACTGTGTTCAAGCAGTTTTCTAAAATTTGTGATAATCTGGTCACAAATCGATCTCAAACAGGGGACATTGGGACAGTTTCTAACGTTCAATAAATCGAGTTTTTTTTTCAATTTTGGAACTCATTTTTTGTCGTATATATCGCGAATTAATACAAACTACCTAATGGAATTTGAAGGTGGTTAGGTTCACTTCGTACTTGTATAATCCATTCGTAGAATGCATGACTGTGGAGGGAGATTGGTTGTCCCAAAGTTGTCACGCTGCTACTGTTGCACTTACTCTCTGCGATAGTCGCTGCGCTGTGTGCGCACATTTCATGCGGCTCCAACGGTCGTCCTGCGATGCTGCGGTAGTCGCTGGGCCATAGGGGTTAGGGTTACGATTTCTAGGCTTTCCCCTCTGTTTTAGTCGATAACCTATATATAGGAACGGGGAAGACATCGGGTTGCTCGGGTTTGAAAAGGGGAGGCAGTGAACAACTGTTCACTCGCAAGATTTTCTTTCTATAAACTCTTATATATATAACTCTTATATATATATATATATATATATATATATATATATATATATATATATATATATATATATATATATATATAAAACCCTATATAATAAACGACATAGTGGATTTACGAAAGTATATACTAAATATAGACCCAAGTGTAGATATACATTACAAAATATATGTTAACACATACTTTAATAACTAAGTACTTTCTCTATGTATATATATAGTTAATAGACATATACCACATGCACTCAATATTTTTAAATATATGATTAAATTTTAAAATAAAAATCGAGGGGTTAAGCCATAACTCGACTTATTTTCGTGAAAGGGATATAAATATGGATAGGTCGTCCCTACCATGGCTAATACACTAGTCAAGGCACATGACTACACTAACCGTGCCAAATTCCCTAGTCGATATGCATCTCTAAACTTAACCATGACCAAGGCATATATATTTATTGTATTCGGCTATTATAAATATAATCATATGTATACGAAATTATATTTAAACCTATTTGGCTGTGTAATACCCAAATAAGTTCAAAATATTTCTACTAAGTCACGGCAACCAAACATGGCCTATACCAGGTAGGGTTGGCTAGGTTAGGGTCCAAATATATTTTCTAGTTAAATCGAGCCCGAAAAGTAAACCATGAGTCTTTTTTGCCATTCACAAATAAATAGCACATGGGAACTTGATTGAGTGGCACACCCTTGGCATGTGTGTCGTAGGCTCAAAATGGGTCAAAACCATATATTGGATCAAACGATTTTGATCAATGTCGAGTCCCGAACTCAAGTTGGAAGTTAGATCTATAATGACGATAAATGGTCAGTGGCCTAAATTGACCCCAAGTTGTACGAAGTCAAAAGAATGTTAGGAGACAAATTTAGGTTGGACATGATATATCCAATTGAAGGTTGACTTATCTACTCCAAAACTCATGAAGGACATTTTAAAAGATTGGCATTTCTTATGCTCCAAAAATTAAAGCTACAAAAAAGAACATCTATAGTCATAATAAAATTTAAAATATAATCTAATAAATAAAATCATATAAAATAAATGAAAATAATTCCCAAAAACTAGGGTCCTTACAGGAACAACAAAGGTCGATGAATGAAGTCAGCATGCAACTAGCATGCTCGCCATTTCTTGGCATATTCGACAGCGTCTGCCATCATTGTAGGCCAGTAATAGCCCATGCGTCGGGATCAATCCTGTAGCTTAGGACTGGGTTGATGGTCTCCATAGGCACCGTCATGGGCTTCTCAAAGAGCTTCCATCGCTTCTTCGTTTGATAAACAACGGAGGAGAAGTCCAACGTATGAACGACGATATAGCATCATGGTGGATGTATCGTAGTAGAATCGGAGAGAACGTCTTTTAACTGACACTGCCTCCTTTAGGTCGTCAGGAAGGATTTTGAAGACTGCATGGTCTATAAATGAAAATCACCAATCCCTGACGTCGATATTGGTGTCTGTTCGTAGAGGATGGTTTAGACACATGCATAATTTGTTTCGAGGAGACATCATCTTTTGACCAATCATCGTAATAAAGTATTGGGTCCCAGCAGGGGCTTCTAGGGAGGCAGTGAGGCTGGAAAGAGCGTCGGCCTCTAGATTCTATAGCTGAGGTACATGTTCTATGAAGAACTTGGTGAAAGTAGAGATGATGTCCAGGACTGCCTTACGGTAGGGAAGTAGGTCCTCATGACGAACCTTGTACTGCCCCCAAACCTCGTTGACTATAAGTTTGGATCCACCATAGGATTCGAGGTATTAACCCCCAGTTGTTTTGCCAAATAAAGTCTGATAATGAGAGCATTGTACTCAGCCACATTGTTGGAGCATGACTCCATGAGGGAATAAGCACGATGTATGACCAGGTGATTGGGGAAAATCAATACTACCCCCACTCCTGCAATGATTTGACCTTTAGGACCTGTTCTGGAAACGTCGTCGAAGAACATTCGCTAGAAAGGGTCCTCCTCGGCGGTATTATATTCTAGCACCTTATCGGAGATTCTATCATAAAGCTCCAATGTTTTCTGTATTGGATGTGTAACTAGAAAGTCAGCAAGTGCTTGGCCTTTGATGCCCTTTTATGGAACGAATACCATATCGTATGGTGATAGCAGTATTGCCCACGTAGCAAGTCGGGAGTTCAGTGCTCCTGGCTTCGTCATAAGGACCCTGAGTTGGTTAACTCGGAAGATGACGTGGATTGTCTGACTAGCTACATAATGTCGAGTCTTCTGAATAGCGAAGACCAGAGCCAGATATTCCTTCTTGACATGATTATATCGATGTTTGGCACCAATTACTGTCCTACTCACATAATAGATAGCTTATTCATGGCCTGCATCATTTTTCTCGGCCAGTGGGTTGCGGAGAGAGTGGTCCTTTGGACGGACATAGAACATGAAGGGTTTTTCCTCAATAGGTGCCACCAGAACTAGAGGGTTCATGAGGTATGCTTTGATGTCGTCGAATGCTTGCTGACACTCTTTAGTCCAGACATAGGAAACTCCCTTCTTTATAAGTTTGGTGAAGGGTTGGCATCGCCCAAAAAGATTCGCTATAAATCTTCTAATATATACGAGACGTCCTTGTAGGCCTCGAAGTTCTCTCAGATTCTTCAAAGGGCACATGTCAAGGATGGCCTTAGTCTTTTCTGGGTCAATTTGGATATCCTTTGCAGTAATAATAAAGCCTAAGAACTTGCCGCTAGAGACCCCGAAGAAGAATTTAGCTTGGTCAATCGTGAGTTGATATGCCCGCATAAGGTCAAAGACTGTCCTTAGATGCTGCAAATGATCACCCCGAAAGCAACTTTTAACTGCGATGTCATTGACATAACATTCGACTATTTTATGAAGGTTTTTACGGAGATAGTGCTCAAAGCTTATTTGTATATTGCACCTACATTCTTTAATCCGAAGGCATGACTGTATAACTGTAGATCCCTTTTGGGGTTCAGAACGACGTGTGCTTCTTGTCGTCCAGGGACATCTTGATTTGGCTATAGCCCGTGTATCCATTCATGAAAGACATACGCTCGAAGCCACATATGTTGTCAATCATCACGTCGATGATCGAGAGGGGAAACTCATCCTTTGGACAAGCAAAGTTGAGGTCTTGAAAGTCTGTGCAGACCCAAATTTTCCTATTCTTTTTAGTAATTTGGACAATATTGGCTTCCCAGTTTGGGTGTTGTTCTTCGCGAATAAATCTACTTGTCATGAGTTTGTCTACTTCCTTTTCAATGACGTCCATGATATTAGGACGGAAGCGTTGCTGCTACTGCTTAACAGGCTTAGCTTTAGGTAAGATATTAAGTTTGTGCATTGCAACTTGTGGATCCAACCCTGGCATGTCTTCGTGGCTCCAAGCAATGACGTCGATGAATTCCTTGATAAGTTGCACCAAGGATTCCAGATCTTTCCTGACAGACTTTTACTGATGAAGATGGGCTTGGCTGAGGATTCATCCCCTAGGTCAATTTGTTCGACTTTGCCCTCGGTGGGAGGTTCCCGATGTTCAAAACATAGTTTCCATTGAAACCCTAAGCGTTGAGCCCAAGATTTTTCTTCGAAGAACTCTAGCGTCTGTTCATTGTCTTCTTTTGGAGGAAGTGCGGATGTCATATTGACTGACAATAATTTCCTAAATATTAGAGCAATACTGGTATTAGAGTCCCAATTGGAGGCTTCAGATGAATGTGAATGCATCTCAACCTTGGTTTCTACACTTTCATGGGTTGTTACAGGTGTTACGTAACCCACCCCATGCTGGGTGTGTTGGTAGTAATCCTAAGGCTTCCTTTTTGGAATAGGAAGTTGTAGGGAAAGGCGTCGACCTTTACCGTAGTTCAAGCCTTTTCTACTATTCAAGTTATAACCCATTTTTTGGATGAGGTATTTTGCTTGAGTGGTATAATGGCATATTTGTATTTTGTCATTATCGGGCTCTAGTTCAACTAGAGAAAGGTCTTGATGACGTTCCACTCTACCAAAGACTATAGGTTTCTCGTCCTTTGTCAGGGGCGGAACCACATAACAAGCACCTCGAGATGGAACGACCCAATTTATGGTATTTACGGTAATTACTGGTGTTTGTAATACTCCTAATGCAGTATTTAGAGCATACATAGCATTCCAATGTAGGAGATTAGAGTAGTTCAAAGATAGGCTTTTATTGATAAAATAAAGGATCTTATCATAGGGGATTACATCATCAAGTATGGGTGCCTCGGTATAGACAGATATAGTCCCCTCGTTCTTCATCTGTAAGAACCGAGATAGCTATAGGAGGAGGTGTGGGGGCCTTTCACCGTAGCTTGGCCACCATTGGAGGTAACATTCTAGCAGTCAGGGTATCATGTGATCTCGGAGGAGCTGCTGAAGACCTTCTAGGTAATCTGACCCTGATAGGCTCTTGGGACCTTCCTAGAAGTTTGACGACCATAGGGTTTGGAGCCTTTCCATAAAGCCTAGTCATGAGAGGATGTGACACCTAGGAAGGTTTCCCCTTGGGTCGTACCCTAAATGGTCCTTCAGTTACTGCTTCGTCTTCTGCTTCAGCATCAGCATCATTGTCATCGTCCATCAAGTGGACTGATTTATACAGAGCAGCATCAGTGTAGTATGCGTCGATTCCTCTAAAGGGATCGACGTTAGTGAACTCTATTCTAACGATGTCGTTGCCAGATACATATTTTATGCACTGGAGGAGGGTGGATGGCACGATCATGTACTCATGTATCCATGGAAGCCCCAACAAGACGTTATAGGATATGTCAGCATCTATGACATAGTAAGTCACCTCTATCTGGATATCACCTATCTGGTATTTTACGCAAATCTTGCCTAAGGGGCTGCTTTTACCGGCATTAAAGCCGCTGATGGTAGTGTTGGATGCAGATAGCTGGTACATCAGTATCCCTAAGGTCTAGAGGATACTCTGAGGGATGATGCTGAGAGAAGAACCAAGATCGATATATATTCGGTCTACCTTAATAGCACTAACATACCTTGTGTAATACAGAGGTCTGTTGTGTCAATTATTCTTGAGCAACATATCTTGTTATGAGAACATAATATTGGAGATGATCTTCCCTACATTATGACAGTATGGACATGCTGCTAGGTCCTCTTCAGGTTACTGGACCTGGCTCATGAAAGACTCGGCATTTTTTAATGCTTCCCACAGAGCATACCGAATATCTTTAGAAAGACGAAGAAGTCAAAAAGAGATAACCGAGCTAGGGTATTGGCTAGCTGTGCCAATATGTCAAAGTTATGGGGTTTGATCAATCCTAAAGTGCCATCTTTTTTCAGAAGCTTGTCAAAATTGACCTCGTTTTGCTTTTTTTTGTCCACCACCGGAGGTTAGGATGGACATTCTTCTAGATCATCAGAAGCGATGACGGAAGCTACCTCTTCATCTGGATTCGCCTCTTGCTGGGTATTTTGCCTCGACAATGTTGCAACTAGCAAGGCTTCTTCTGAGGAGGCACTATACGACAGGATTTAAAATTTCTTCCTTTTCCTTTGGTGGTAGAGCATGCCACCGATTAAGTCAGTTCCAGGGCTAGATCTGGATGAACCCACATAATATCGCCTGGGGACGTAGTAAGTGGCACCATCCCACTCACGTTGTCACGGGTTGGAGGAAGATTGATTACTTCTATTGTCGCCTTTGGGATGGGGACGATGCCATCTTGTGCTTCAGTCGGTGGCAGGAAGAAAAACTGAAGGGACACCATATTCGTCGAGACTGTCTTATCCTCATAATCGAGGGTATGAATATTTGCATTGATCATGTGTTGGATGTTGTTCTTTAGTAAATAACAGTCTCGTGTCGCATGATCGAAGAACCGATGATAGTGACAGTACTTTGGATCGCCAACTCTGTCTACCTCATCGGGGCACTTAGAATCAAGCAATTTGATGTCATCATCTTGTATGAGTACCTCAAAGAGTTGCAAAGTGTCTTCATTGTTAAAGGAGCGGACCTCCTTTTGCCGAGGCGCCGTTGGTGGCTTCTGAGTGGAGGCTGGTGCACTTTTGGAAACTTGACAGTTAGTGCATGTTTCCCTTTTGATTCTCGTCCACAGTTGTTGTTGTTGGAAGGGCATTTCTCTTTGTCGTCTAAGGTAGAAAACTAACACCCAGAAGATGAGCGTCTATGGCCTTCATCTCGGCGCTATCAACACCGATAATAAATGCAGTCCAGTTCATATATTTGGTGGAATCCACCCAAATTTGACTGCCGATAACATGTTCTTGCGGCAGGAATATACCAGTACGAGCTCGGAAAGACCAGGAGGTAACCTCAAAGCTTCCTGAAGGAAGCGTTCGTTATAGGCTCAGACTGGCTCTTTCTCCTTCCGAGTAATATCCATGAGGGAGGACATTGTCATGTACATTCATCCCTCGTAGAATGGAAAGAGAAAGAGGTACTTCAGATCCTTGAAGGAGTATATACAATTGTTTGGGAGGCTGCAGAACCATTCATAGGCTACCCCGTTCAAGGCACCGATGAACAAGCTTGTGAGTAGGGCATATGTCATGCCCGATCCTAGAGGATCAAAAACTAGCCACTGGGCGTGATGTCGTACAAGTCTAGATTGCACTTGTACAAGGCAAAACCATTATGGTTCCTGGTATTTCTCAGAAAACATCGACAACGCAGCAAAACCAAGCAGATAAATTGAAGTCACATAAGATATGAAGAAATATATCTCTCTATTGATAATTGAAAGGGGTTACAAGACTTGCATCAGAATACAGAGTTTACAACTGATTACAAGACTCTTTCATAGCCAACTGAATGTATACACTTGCCCTTTAGGCTATAACTGAATATGCTGACTTTTTTATAATGAACTTTCCAATTGGGCTATAATCTCACTGGTTCAACTGAGTTACACTGTTCCATATATTATGTCTCGTATAGCAGAAGACATCATCTTGAAAGAAGAGCCTCTGCACACACATCCGAATCATCTATGCCAAGCACTTTTCAAACAATTTCTCCCATACGCAAGCACCTGTAATACTGCCCACAACGTGGGTCAGTACATCATCAATGTACTAGCGAGCGGTGCTGGCCCAACTAACCTAAGAAGACAACACTAAGTAATCATGTTATAGAAAATTATTAACAGTGGTCTTTCTCGTTGCCTTAGGATTGATTTCATATTTATAGCCGACAAGAAGTAAACATGCAAATCTCATAGCCAACATAATTTTAAACATACAGTTATCACCCTTTGGTGATTCTTACCCACGGTCGTGTAGCCATTCCTGTATATTTATAATACTTACTCAGCCTGCACACGACATTGTTAGAAACAATATCATGATTCAATATAAATATCACCGTTTAGGTGATTCTTACCAACAACCGACATCCTTTCCTGTATTTTGAGTAACAACTTACTCTGCCTGCATAAGACATCATTAGCACTGGACCTATCTATATGAAGGTCACTGATGACACACCATCTTGGACCATCTTACAGGCAAACGGCTAACTCCGAATGGCGTGCGAATCTATGGGAGGTTTTGGAAACACCGTGCTACTACTTCAGCACCATAGGATTTCGGCGTCCTTTCAGTGGGCGGTAGCAAGCTCCTACTGCAAGTCCCAAAATCTCGATGTCAGTACGTCGACACCATCCTTGTTCCCCCCAGGATGAATCGGGTCCGTGGCCGCGGATTACCGTTATAGGAACTACCCGGTATACAAGTTTGTCCATGACCGTACAAGTATATGTAACTTATCTAAGAAGAAAACATATAATGCATGATAAGGAAAACTAAGTAATTCAGCCACCATTCTCATTCGTATTGCCATCTTGCCATCTTTCAAGGATCTTGGCATAATCAACATTCTACATCGAGGCAGGATAATAGAATATTGTTACCTAATCCCTTTTTCACCACTTTGATGCCATACATCTTTCCAACCAGCTCAAAGTACTCACCGCCCAATCTTTTGGGACTTAGCATCTGTATTACCATCTATTCATCGAGCTAAGGCTCAATATACTCACCACCTAAGTATTTGGGACTTTGCTTCACCTGTCATGTATTTCATCGCAACATCGTACAAGCATACAATTCATCTAGCAACAACAGTTTACGTTCAGGTGATTATTTATCTTTCATTATCTTTCCGAATTCCATACAAAGGTGTTATTGAGCAACTAGGTAAGAAACATAACATACTATCCTTTATTTTAAGCGTAAAGCTAAAGGATCTTTGAAGGGTTCGACGCTACTCACATTTATAAGACGATTCCCGCCACGATCGTATAGCCTTCCAAGCGATCCTTCGCATATTCCCAAGTCCAACAAGGCTTCATCGAATCAACCATCCATCATAAGGCATCTTGCGGGTTGGGGCACTACAATATATACTACTCAGAAAAAGTTTCATCCTCGAAACTTAAAACAATACTCATCCCCAAAACTTCAATTGACTTTTTATGAAACTTCTCAACGATCGACTTGCACTATTTAATATTTCTCTGCAATCTCTCGATTAATTTCAAGTAATGTACCGTCTCGTTACAGCATCCCAATTGATTCAAAATAGTTTACCATCTATTCATCTTTCCTCCGACACTCGTACAAATCCTTTGCACATGATAGTCCTTCCCGTGGCTTCGTTTGAATTCAGCATACCACTTATTTGGAAACATACACATATTTTAGGCGTCCCCGAAATACATGCACTTCAGCCAAGTTCAGTGATAGAGAAAACGAACGAGCTACGGTGTAACTTCTTTTCTGAACATCAGTAGTTCTTTTTTTTTAGCATCTCGAATAATCCCACTTGTTTATTCAATATCCCAGCCAACTAATAACACAATAGATGTTACCAATTCCAACTCGAGAAATTTTCAACAATCGATCCAAAATTTTCCAAATTATTCAGACTTAGATGTATCTAGTATTCCTTTCAAGTTCATTGTCATTCATGCCATCAAAGTTGATAAATTCTATTGCTACATTTTATTTCGATACCCCGCTTCTTATCGATCAAATCTTGTACTCGTTATCGTTCGCATCCATACACTTTGTTGGCGACTCATAAATTTCTCGATCATGATTTATCCATCAAATTGTACCATCATTCTACTCTAGTAATATTTCTCGCTTTACTCAAACATTTTGTCGTATTGATCAAGCCAACATATTATCCTTTCGCATAAGCAACTCTCATATTCCAGCAACATTAATTCTGAGGGTCATTCCTATTCATATTCGCTCTCGCCGATCTCGACTACATGTACTATCCAAATTCTATCGTTACACTTATTCTCGATTTTGATCCAATCAATAAAATTATTCCAACTGTCTCAAGGCACTACCATCAATTTACACAGCTCAATATTAATCAACCAAATCCAACTAGCTTTAGCAAATTTTTGACAATCCCAAATAAGGCAACAAGTTTCAAAACTAACATGATCCGTCATCCCATCCAACATTATAACACCGAATTTCCCAATCTACATTCCATTCCAAAGTTTACCTTCCGACACATCTTACTCATTCTGACTATACTCACGCAATATCAATAGGGACATCCTACGGTTTTTCAACAGTCAACTTAGTATTCAGTCAAGTCTCTACGGTCAGCTAATCTAAGCTAAACCAGACATTCAACTAACTCATATGAGATGGATAGATATCAGGGACATACTTATCTTTTATCTTAGAGGCAACCAATTCTTATCATAGGGACAACTCTATGGTATCTCAGGGACAATCTATAATCTTACCAACTTAGGGACATGGGACACCACCCCAATCTTATGAACTTATTCCCAACAGGGACAACTGAAAAGATATAGCCAACCAAACTAAACTTAGGCAACCAACCGACATTCTAGGCAACTAACCGACATTCTAGGGTCAAGTCATTCTACCCGTACTCATACTCGGGCCATACCCAATGAAGTCTGATTCTAGACTTACCCGTAACCGACAAAATCTATCCGACAATTCTTATGGGTTACTCCCGAAGCTACCATATAAACTTTTCAATCGAATATCCAAACTTTCAATTTTCACTTGCATAGACATAGCATCTGCTCGATCCAATTTGCATCCTCATATTGTACTCAAATTGTCTATTCAATCGGGTCAACTATTCTGAGTCAAAATCCAACATTGTTACCTCAATAGTCTACTATTTAGCATCTTTTCTACGGTCTCTTCACGACATATTCGTTTCTCATATTTCTAGGTCATCGATACGGTCTGTACTCTTTTAACCAGTAAAATAAGGCAACTACATAATCGTATTTCTTTTGAAAGCATCCTTTATGAATTTTTGCTAGCACCCAACACGGTCATCTCTTAGCAATCCACGTTAACCATCAATATTTGTTTTACATCATCTTCTTGTGATTCCATACAAAGATTTACTATTTATGAATCAATCCAATCACTATGGCATCAATCATCCAGCATCTGTATATCGATCATCTTTGTAGATATACATAACTCATTCGCTAAGTCATCATCCAACAATTCTATATTCTACCTAACTCGTTATTCATGCGACAACATCATCTACCGACATGGTCTATTACATATCGCTGCACCTCGATACTTATTTATATCCCAGCCATTTGACTCTTATAAGGAATATCTACTCTTTCATGCATCAAAGGACAAGTACTTATTCTCTATGCCTCAAAATAGTCAAGGGTCATAACTTGTTAATTCGGGACACATCAAATTCTCTCAAGCACAACTATCCAACGTGCTAAAATCATCTATTCCTCAAGCCCATTTTCTACCTTTTGGTCGTTGATGCAACTCTTTGTGTCTTCTAAATCATTCACAACATCCAGATAAGCGTCTAACATCACCATTAATTCTGTCGATATCTAACATGCAATTTCTTTTACCCAATTCCAACATCTTTCAATATTCGGTCCATAGTTGTTCTCATAAAATCTTTTGATAGCAACAACACACCTTCGTTACCAAGCCTATAATCCTTTTACCCAACATAATGCTAACCGTCAAAGTCTAGTGATGGTTCATCTGAACACATCAAAATCTCACAATGATTTATCCAAAGATAATCATCAAGGGATACGCCTAGCCGTCATGTATCAATAGTAATCTCAGCTATGACTCGATACTACCCAATACCGTATAGGTAAAGCAATCACTAAGTTATGAACACGTCAAGGGTCATCTATCGCTAACAGGGTAAAATCATATACCACTCAGAGCTCAAGCCATTCTCGACATAATATTCCCTCGCATCAAACCAACGTCCAATATGGACTATCCATCCTGCAGTTGTTATGCTGACCACAAATATCGACTCAAGATTATGTCAATTCCTATTCACTGAAATCCATGAACATTCTGTTCCAACATACCATGCCATCACCTACAGTCGATTGCTGCATAACAATCGACTTTAATGAATCCCACACATAAGACATCCAACATACATCACAAACTTATTAAGCATCACATTATTGTTATTCATTTTTGGTATCTTCTAGAAATTTAACAAAGCACACATATTATAGCCCACATATTTAGACTTATTGTATGGAACACCCAATAAGCAGCTAGAAGGATCAACGGACTTTAAGTCAAGAGAACAACTTAGAATAGTTTGGAAGCAACACAAAATAATCGCAGAAGCACTATAAGTCATCTTAGAGGCAACTTTGATTTTATCGCGAAAGCAACTTTGAGTATTCGTGGAAGCAACCTTGATTCACCGCGGAAGCAACTTTGAATAATCACGAAAGCAGTCTTTGAATCATCGCGGAAGCAGCTTAGAATCATCTTAGTAGCAACGTTTATTTGAAACAAATCGAATAAGAATCCAAGGACGTAAAGCCGTGCTCTGATACCATTATATTACGCCCCGATCCCGGAGGATCGAAAACTAGCCACTGAGCATGATGCCGTACAAGTCTAGATTGCACTTGTACAAGACAAAACCATTACAGTTCCTGGTATTTCTCAGAAAACATCGACAACACAGCAAAACCAAGCAAATAAATTGAAGTAACACGAGATATGAAGAAATGTATCTCTTTATTGATAATTGCAAAGGGTTATAAGACTTGTAGCAGAATACAAAGTTTACAACTGATTACAAGACTCTTTTATAGCCAACTGAATATATACACTTGCCCTTTAGGCTACAACTGAATATGCCAACTTCCTTACAATGAACTTGCCAATTAGGCTACAATCTTACTGGTACAATTGAGTTACACTGGTCTATACATTATGTCCCATATAGCAGAAGATATCATCTTGAAAGAAGAGCCTCTGCACACCCATCCGAATCATCTATGCCAAGCACTGATCAAACGATTTTTCCCATACGCAAGCACCTGTAATATTGCCTACAACGTGGGTCAGTACATCATCAATGTACTAGAGAGCGGTGCTGGCCCAACTAACCTAAGAAGACAACACTAAGTAATCATGTTATAGAACATTATTAACAGTGGTCTTTCTCGTTGCCTTAGGATCGATTTCATGTTTATAGCCCACAAGAAGTAAACATGCAAATCTCATAGCCAATATAATTTTAAGCATACAGTTATCATCCTTTGGTGATTCTTACCCACGGTTGTATAGCCATCCCTGTACATTTATAATACTTACTCAGCCTGCACAAGACATTGTTAGAAACAATATCATGAATCAATATAAATATCACCATTCAGGTGATTCTTACCAACAGCCAACATTCTTTCCTGTATTTTGAGTAACAACTTACTCTGCCTGCATAAGACATCATTAGCACTGGACCTATCTATATGAAGGTCACTGGTGACATTCCATCTTGGACCATCTTACAGGCGAACGGCTAACTCCGAATGGGAGTACAAATCCATGGGAGGTTTCCGAAACACCGTGCTACTACTTCAGCACCATGGGATTTCGGCGTCCTTTCGATGGACGGTAGTAAGCCCCCACTGTAAGTCCCAAAATCCCGATGTCATTACCTCGACACCATCCTTGTTCTCCCTAGGATGAACCGGGTCCGTGGCCGCGGATTAACGTTCTGGAAACAACCTTTTATACAAGTTTGTCTATGCCCATGCAAGTATATGCAACTTATCTAAGAAGAAAACATATAATGCATGATAAAGAAAACTAAGTAATTCAGCCATCATTCTCATTCGCATTGCCATCTTGCCATCTTTCAAGGATCTTGGCGTAATCAACATTCTATATCGGCATAGGATAATAGAATATTGTTATCCAATCCCTTTTGCCATATCTTTGATTCCATACATCTTTCCAACCAACTCAAAGCACTCACCGCCCATTCTTTTGGGACTTAGCATCTGTATTACCATCTATTCATCGAGCTAAGGCTCGATATACTCACCACCCAAGTATTTGGGACTTTGCTTCATCTGTCATGCATGTATTTCATCGCAACATCGTACAAGCATACAATTCATCTAGCAACAACAGTTTACGTTCAGGTGATTATTTATCTTTCATTATCTTTCCGAATTCCATGCAAAGGTGTTATTGAGCAACTCAGTAAGAAATATAACATACTATCCTTTATTTTAAGCGTGAAGCTAAAGGATCTTTGAAGCGTTCAACACTACCCACATTTATAAGACGATTTCTGCCACGATCTCATAGTCTTCCAAGCGATCCTTCGCATATTCCCAAGTCCAACAAGGCTTCATTGAATCAACCATCCATCATAAGACATCTTACGGGTCGGGGCACTACAACATCATCCCGGGTAGGTGTCCCTTCATAGAGGCAAAATAGGTAAGATAACGATGATGAGAGTCCTTGCCTTCGAATGGAGACAAGGATTATGGCTTATATTTGAGAGGATAAACCACATTATTCCACTCGGGTGGGTAAGGTTGCCTGATCTACAGTTTCTGGTGTTCTTCTTGCTTGTCTTTAGGTTCCACACGAGTGCGTAGAACCTTCACAAGCTTAAACAACTCCTCCATTAATGAAGGAGCGGATGAACGAGGTAATATATGATTATCCCCTCCTAAGAGGAAACATTGAAGAGGTACATTTGATTTTCTGTTGTTTCCTGGGTTAAGATTTACAGATTCGGGTGCCCTTGATAGGGGTTGGGCAGCCAAATTTTTCCAGATGTCGAGCACGACCTGTGTCAAGGCTGGCATAGAAGAGGTGAGAGTTTGGAGCCCTGCTTCTAAAGTGTCAATGCGGTGTAGGAGATTTGGGGTTGAAGCTTCTCCCTCTTCTCCGTTTCTACCCCCTATTATGTAGACAGGCATGACGTAGGATAAAATGGACGGGTCAATGGACCTCTCACTTTCAGCCTCGCTGTCTTGTAGGAAGGTCGGCATTAAGGCTTCCTCCTCAGAATTCTATAGTTGGCTACCCCCAACTGTATCGATATCTGTCCCTTGGTAAATGTAATCTTATGGTGGATAATCGGTGCCTAGCTACCCCCAGTCCATACTGTCTATACAGACTTCATTTTTGATTGGGTATTCTAGAATACCCCGACATTTGGGATTATTGCTCTATTCCCTCGAGGTCAGCTCTTTGATGTGCCAGCCGAGACTGGACGGTTGCTTATTTAGAAATTCCCTTTGGGAATAGGAGAATTTGAAATGATATGGTAAGAGGCGATGGGTAGTTCTTCCTCATCTTCAATCAGTACCCTTTTTTCGAGATGACGTCGGACGGGTACAGTGGGCTGCAGTCGCTGAAACACAAACTGCTTTGGTGGCAAGGCCACTATTTTGTAATAGCAGTTGTAGATGGTAATAGTAGCACATGTATGCCTAGTAGGGGATGTATTGTGTGTAGAAATTGTATCCCCTGTCTTGCGTTTGTGACTGATCATATTACGCAAGTCATGCGAGGGAAGTATGTATTCACACCCACTTCATACACGCGACCAAACGTTACGCATCGTGTGTTTGAGGATAGTGTGATTCCTGACTCATTCCTGGCGTATGGGATGTACCTGATTCATTAGTGGGAGCTTGGTTGTCATGTAGGCCAACTTCACACGCACATTCAGACTGAGTGTATGAGCCTGTAATCACAATACTTGCCCCATGGCTTGGTTCAGGTGCATAAACTGAACCCAAGTGATAGGGGACTTTAAGGACTGACCCATTTTGGGTACAGGAGCACCTGAGTCAGTCTGATATAGTTTACCATCAGCCGCACGTGTGACTGTCAGCGTGTGTTTCTGGTTCACAGTTGGCATAGCATAATGAGCACGTGAGGCTCGTGTTGCCTTGGATTTCTTCGTACTAGCCCATGAAGGTGCGTAGCACTCAGAGTCCAACTTTTCTATGCCAAGATGGTAAGTGATCCTATCAAAGATCGAAGGCTTTTTCGGTGTAGTAGTCTCTCTTCGCGGACGGGTAAATGCACCTTTGTTTTTCTCCCGTAGCGCCCTTGACTGGTATGGGCGAAATAGAAACTGTGGTCAGTGCCTCACTTTCTAGACCCATACGCCACTTAAAAGGTGGCACTGGCCTTGCTGTCTAAGTCAGCAGCGGGGATAGGTAGTGCGGGCACAGATTGTATGCCCTGGTTCTGCAGCACTTGAGGCATAGTCTCTTTGGCGTCGATACACAGCATCGTGTGTAAGGACACTGATTTTTTAGAATTATTTTTTTTATCTATTTTATATGTTTTCTATTTATTAAATTAGATCTTTATTTTTAATTATGACTATGGATGTACTTTTTTGTAGTTTTGATTTTTGAAGCACAATAATTATCAATTTCTCAAATATATCCCTATCATTGTATTCTAGAAGAGTCCACCTTCAGTTTGATATATCATGTCCCATCCAAATGTGTTCTCTTGTGCTATATCTTTTCATGTGCAACTTTAGGGGTAAAATAGTCATTTTAGTCTCTACCATAAAATTTGACTAGCTTTCCAATTAGCAGTTCAGGTCCAACTTTGATCCAAATCATTTGACCCAATATATGGTTTTGACCCATTTCGAGCCTACTACGCGTATGTCATTGGTGTGCCACTCAATTGAGTTCCCATGTGCTAGTTTATCTTAAGTGGCACACAAAACGCAAACCAAGTTGCAAACCAAATCGCAAACCAAGTCGTACTCAATTGAGTTCCCATGTGCTAGTTTCTATTTTTATAGAATTTAATATTTTTAAAAATTTATTGTTTTGGGCCTCAAATCGCAAACCAAGTCTAGAAATAATGTTGTAGAATCAATACAAATATTTTACATATATTTTTCTATGTATAAAATATATTGTTTATTATTATATAATATTTATAAATATTTTCCAGAATTAAAGTGATATTTTATTTTAATATTATATTACTTTTATATATAGATTTAATACTATATATGTTATATTAAATAGAGTAGTCAATATGACTAGTTTTGGTATAAATATATTATTAAGGTCTATTTATGGTAAGTACATATATAGTAAGTTATTAATTTATATTATGTTCGTATTTCGGAATTCGAGCGTCGAAACTGAGATCCATCAATTCCAGTGTCTCATATCGCTGAAATTGACAAAGGGACCGTATGGATCGCTAAGACAAGACTGTTAACCTTGTGGTTAATCGTCTTGTCTAGATTCGTGTGGCATAGGTTTTGTTGTATGAATTACGAGATGCAAACGTAATATTTGAACCTAGAGTTTGTAATCCATAATATTAACGAATAGGGATCATAGAGATTAGTATAACCTAGCTCTAGGTGGTATGATTAATAAAATGGTTTTTATAGGTATTACATGACTTAGAACGACCCAAGCTTTCTAGGTAGGAGTGGTTAGTCATAAATGTATTGAGTAAATACAGCATATTTGTCTATGATTTGCGTTGGTAGATATTGCACGGAGTATGATTCATTCGTTCATGGATGGTTCGGGTAGATTATGGTTATGCACTCTCCGCACAGAATGGACAAAACTCCAAGCAAGTACACCTTGCCAAACTTTATAGTATTTACATGCTTTTCTATAGTTCCATTCCTTCTTGCTTGGTTATGTATTTCTCTAGCTTTATTTATGGTTACTTTCTAGTTTCACGTGCACGTAGATTGTTACTTTTTCTTTCCATATTTACTTGTTCTATCTTTCCTATCTTGTTTATGTCTAGTGATAGTATTGATATGCCCGTGCCATATTTCCCCTGACCTGTTTGATCCGTACTTGACTTGGACATGACTAGATAGACTTGAGTTCCTAGTACCTTAGGAGAGAATGTTTTATTAGTCGTAGCTATACCTCTATTGTTAGTACCTCCCCGGGCTACGATAGAGCACCTGTTATAGGACTGTTAGTGCCGTACCGGGCTGTAGTTTTTACCACATGCAATTATAGCCATGATTAATATTATATTTGCATGACATGTTACCATCTGTAGAGTTCATTTATGTGTTATCCTTTCCTCTACTTGTTATTTCTATTTTTCTTGCATGTTATTTATTGTACAGTAGGCATATATATTATGTATCTTGGTAGTCCTCTGAGGACCTGGTGATCTCTCCAGGTTTTAGATGAAGGTATGGTACACTGATGGAGGATGATTTCTACACCAAGACTGCAGGTATATTTAGTTGATGTTTTATCTTTCTCTTCTGTAATTAGATTTTGTCCTATATTTGATTCTTGCTACATTATAGCCTAGTCTTGTACAAGTTTCTACTTTTCTCTAGCTTGTTATCCATATATATATATATATATATATATATATATATATATATATATATATATATATATAACATATTTATCCATTCTAGAATCAGTATATTATGGTCTGATCAGCCTTACCGCACTTGATTCGTTATTGCTACCGATATTTAGTGGATTGAGATATAATTAGTCTAGAATAACCAGACTTCTTATACATATTCGAGCTGGAATGGAGTCCTTTCGATGCGTAGCTAGCATGTATACATATCCTAGTCCTACGTATTTTGGGACTGGAATGTTACATGTTTTTTGGTAGCTCATGCAGGTCGAGTTAGCCATTTCGGTTACGTTACTATACCGAGCGGGCCAGTGAACAAGACTTAACCCTTAGGAATCTCAATCCATAGCTGTCTTGACATTTCTTTAGAAATTTTTCTATCGTCCTTGAACTTCGTATTTGCTTTCGATTATTCTTCCCTTGCTTTTGCATGTCATTGCTTCTCGTCTCTTCTTATTTTGGAGTGACGAATGATCGTGCTATATAGAATTTATCAAAAAATTCTTTAGTTATAGTGTAAGTTAGTTTGCTTATTGTATTTTCATTGCTCGATAGATATGAGGTATTAGAGATGCCGTGTGCCATAGGTATTTAGTGGTATAGATTTTTGTAACTAGTATGCAAGGGTTATACAATTTTAAGCCATCATATGTTTGATGGGGTAGTGTGACCAAAGGTGGGTAGACATCCTCAGTATAGAAACAAATATATGGTCATACTAGGTTACGCCCTTATGGTAGTCACTTGATCAAGAATAAAGTGATAGTTTTAGTGTAGAGATTGGCCCTCTATAAGAAGAACCCAAACATAGCCTAACCCAGCCTATTTACTATTATGCCCTATCAGTCATGAAGTTAGGATTAGACAGAATGGTAGGTATCGCTTAGCTTGTTCAGATAAAAAGAGACTTATACAAAAGTTATAATATTATGGTTATGAGGATATAGCTATATATTTAGATTAGATGTATAATTTATAAGTTTCATATGCTCAACCTAGATAATCACAATAACATATGAGGATCTCTAGTGGGTAAATAAGTTGGCAACCTTTCAAATTGGTAGAACAATAATTACCGATAGTTGAATTAGTATTAGCATGCCAGTTATTTCTTTTAGGCTAGAGTGGAAATCTTTTAGACTATGTTTCTTAAATATTTGAAGACCAGACCGATCATTGTTCGGTGGTTGAAAATCAACTTCTCCCGTATCATTATTGAGTTGTTGAATTTCGAGGATGAAATTCTTTTAAGATGGGTAGATTGTAAGGACCCTGACTTTTTAGAATTATTATTATTATCTATTTTATATGTTTTAAATTTATTAAATTTGATTTGTTTTTTTAATTATGACTATATATGTACTTTTTCGTAGTTTTGATGTTTGAAGCACAATAATTATCAATTTCTTAAATTTATCCCGATCATTGTATTCTAGACGAGTCCACCTTCAGTTTGATATATCATGTCCCATCCAAACGTGTTCTCTTGTGCTATATTTTTTATGTGCAACTTTAGGGGTAAAATAGTCATTTTAGTCTCTACCATAAAATTTGACTAGCTTTCCAATTAGCAATTAAGGCCCAACTTCGATCCAAATCATTTGACTTAATATATAGTTTTGACCCATTTCGAGTCTACTACACATATGTCATTGGTGTGCCACTCAATTGAGTTCCCATGTGCTAGTTTATCTTAAGTGGCACACAATACGAAACTATAGACATATTGGACTTAAATCGATCACAAAAATTCTATCGACCCAAAACTAGTCCAACTAAGGACCCGTGGAGCCTATCCTAGGGTATCCTAACATATTAGACATATCTTAGATTTATTATTTTGGATTAATATGCAGCCACATTAATCAAATCTAATTTAAATCAAATACTATAACAACTTTCCTATTTTGGAACCAATTTAAATCCTAGGAGATAGAATTGGTGTATCTTTTAGAATATGCAATCAAATCACACCAGATCAAATTCTACTCCACCCCAACTTCTTTCCCCTTCCGTTAATCTCTCCCATCTAGGATTTACGTACACTTTGTATATATTTCTGTATTAAAACCCTCCAATTTATTTTCTATTTTCGCACTTTTCTTTCCACCCCACAGAAACTCATAACCTCGTCCTCTTCCAACCCTCCTACCACCTTCATCTCGACCTTAAGACACCCTACTAATACCACGGCACCTTCTCAAGGAGCCTCAGCCCCTAATTTGATCGATACAAGGTGCGAAAGGCACCCGAAGTCGACTGAATTAGTGCTGAATTCGTCATAGCAGGTTAGTCAACTTTTAGACGAGATTTCATCAACTTTTTCTACATCCTTTTTACTTCAAACCAAATCAGAGAGTTACCTTTGTTTGTATACTCCAACCTTTGATCGCCGGATCCCCTAGTTCCAAGCGGTTTGCCCGTGACATCGATTCCACGACAGGGTGTACAGAACTGACGAATCTGGTTGCGAGCCATTTTTTACCTATCTAAGGTCAGTTTCTAACCTTCTTATATTTTTATTCAGAATGTAGACATCGATACCTTTCCGAGGCATATCTGTAGGATAGGTTTCGCATCCGTTTGCTATTTTTGAAAATTTATGACATTTGCCGTATCACCGAACGCCAAAAAAATCTTCTTTCCTTGTGTCGAAAAGTGTCAAAACTCCATGAAACCATATTGAACTTTATGTTGTGCAAGGTTTAACATTATAAATACTATTTTAACTAATTTATGGAATATTTATAGAATTTAATATTTTTAAAATTTTATTGGTTTGGGCCTTCAATCGCAAACCAAGTCTAGAAATAATGTTGTAGAATCAATACAAATTTTGTACATATATTTTTCTATGTATAATATACATTGTTTATTATATAATGTTTATAAATATTTTCCAAAATTAAAGTGATATTTTATGTTAATAATATATTACTTTTATATGTAGATTTGATACTATATATGTCATATTAAATAGAGTAGTCAATATGACTAATTTTGGTATAAATATATTATTAAGGTCTATATATGGTAAGTACATATATAGTAAGTTATTAATTTATATTATGTTCGTATTTTGAAATTCGAGCATCGAAACTGAGATCCGTCAATTCTAGTGATCTCACATCGCTGAAGTTGACAAAGAGATTGTATAGATCGCCAAGACAAGATTGTTAACCTTGTGGTTAATCGTCTTGTCTCGATTCGTGTGACATAGGTTTCGTTATATGAATTACGAGATGCAAACGTAATATATGAACCTAGAGTTTGTAATCCATAATATTAATGAACAGGGATCATAGAGATTAGTATAACCTAGCTCTAGGTGGTATGATTAATAAAATGGTTTATGTAGGTATTACACAACTTAGAATGACCCAAGCTTTCTAGGTAGGAGTGGTTAGTCAAAATTGTATTTAGTAAATAATGCATATTTGTTTATGATTTGGGTTGGTAGATATTGCATGGAGTATGATTCATTCGTTCATGAATGGTTCGGGTAGATTTTGGTTCTGAACTCTCCGCACAGATTGTACAAAACTCCAGGCCAGTACACCTAGCCAAACTTTATAGTATTTACATGCTTTTCGATAGCTCCATTCCTTCTTGCTTGGTTATATATTTCTCGTGCTTCATTTATGGTTACTTTCTAGTTTTACGTGCACGTAGATTGTTACTTTTTCTTTCCATATTTACTTGTTCTATCTTTCCTATCTTGTTCATGTCTAGTGATAGTATTAATATACCCGTGCCATGTTTCCCCTGACTTGTTTGAACCGTACTTGACTTAGACATGACTAGATAGACTTGAGTTCCTAGTACCTTATGAGAGAATATTTTATTAGCCGTGGCTATACCTCTATTGTTAGTACCTTCCTGGGCTACGATAGAGCACCTGTTATAGGACTGTTAGTGCCTCACCGGGCTACGGTTTTTATCACATGCACCTATAGCCATAATTAATATTATTGTCACGACCCGCGCCCAGTACTTGGGCATGGGCCGTAGGTACGTCCAGCCTACGCCGCAGAGTTGGCGGTAGTACGCTGTCTAGTCATCTCCACATTTATAAAACAACCACGCAATTTATATGTATTTGCACAGTTTAAACCATATCACGGAATAGTTTAAAACAAGATGAATCATATATAAAATGTCATAGTTTGGAGAGAAAGATAAATGAGACTGATAACTCCAACACAGATCAAAAGTATAAAGTGATATAGTCTCAAAAGATGAATGTACTAAGGAACATTCTCAACCAACTCATGAGTCACAAAATAGAAATAACAAACTACAATCTCAAACTAATCCAGTCTATAAGAATACTACATAAATCTTCTAAAAATCATCGGTAGCAGGTAACTCCGTGTAGGCAGCCTCCAGTTCACCATGTGCACCAAAATTAGGATCTGCAGTATGCTCATAATACGTAGTACAGAAATCCTCTAACTCATCACCTAAAAATATTGGTTATCCAATCAGGAATGGAACAAGCACACAAAATGAAAATCTATCCGCATCATAATAGATTTGACAGTGCATGAATATAGCATATGTGGAATGAACAAGAAGGTAAACTAATGATAGAGTATATCTAGAATAAAAGAATAAATTGCAGAATGTAGTATGTCCACTGGAAAGAATGTAATCGCATAGTGACATGTCAAAAGGTGAAATGTAAAAAAATAATAAAGATAACTATCTAAGTGTGTTGAAACATCCTTTTCGACATGTGAACGGCTAAGGGGTAAATACGGCACCCTGCACGTGTCATGTGCAGCTACTATCAATCAAGATAAGATATATTAAGATAGAATGGGTAGTTCACATGTCTACTAAGATATTTTCCCGTCTCGACCAGTAAACATGGGCCCAGACAAGTCACACAACACGATGATAAAATACGACAAGAACATGATGTCACGACCCGCACCCAGTATAAGGGCACGAGAAGTGACGAACGTCCAGCCTACGCCGTAGTGTCGACGGTAGAACGTTGTCCTGAGTCACAATATCTAACCCAGTCTAAAATAAGCTCCGAATGGAGAGTAAATAATAAGTAACTCAATCACAATACTAAGATGGAATAGAAGAATGAATCTCTAGAGAGTCACAGATAAAAAAAGTTTAGGTGTAAACCACCAGAATAAATCTCAAGTACAACTCCATAAAGTCTCAATAGAAATACAAATAAAGTACTTAGTCTCAGCTAGACTATAGGCAAGTCCTCAGCGACTGTGGGATCCTCCTGAGGGTCCACGTCGCTAGTGTCATCTAAGCCAATGCCATAATAAGTAGGGCAGTACTCCTCATCAATACCTGTAAAAATTTTAACATGCCCAGTCAGGACGGAACGAGCACATATCACTCACAACAGTTCATAGCAGGAATGGACATATAAAGCAAGCTATAAAAAACTATACATGAATCGCTGTAAAGGAAATCAATAAGAGAGAGAGACTATAAAATGAGATATAATATGATAATAGAGAAATGTAACCTTCTACGTGATTCAGAGCATGAATTGGTTATGTAAACAGCTTGGGTTGCACATGGATACAGCTATGGAGTGCACATGGATACCTACTGGGGATAATGATCACATAACCAACTACACTCTTCCTGCCCCTAATCAATACACAAGGATCAATGCATGTTATGTTATTGCACATGGATAACAACTACTGTATACATGGAGCTCATATGGTCATGAGTGTACATGAATAACATATGAGTGCACATGGATAAATTTGAATATATGGAGTACATGATGGCCATGATAAAGTACATGAACATGATATACTCGATGTATCCGAGGGGATAACATCTCATGAAAAGATTCATAGGGTACTAATCCGTGTGAACATCGTGTCAGCATCAAGTATACTGGTCTATAACAAGAGAACATATCCAAAGAAGTATGAAAAGGTCAGAGAATATACTCGCCTGGCAACTCGAACTGCTAATGATGATGTGTAACTAAACTGGAGCAATGTAAACCTATTTAAAGTACACACATGTCACAACCAAGTCCACAATATCAAAAGAAATAGGTACAATGCAAGACTACATGCTTATAGGCCCATTTTGGTCAAAGTCAACCCTCGGTCAACTCTGGTCAAACCTGGTCAACGCTGGTCAAACCTGGTCAAACTTGGGTCAACTAGTCCGTCTACTAATTTCTAGGTCATGCACAAAATTCTAGGTCATTTGGAGTTCGTTTGAGTTGAATTGGATCAAGTTTGACCCAAAGTTGACTTTTGTCAACTTGGTCAACTTGTCGGCCAATTCGACTAAACTAGGCTCAAAATGACAAACCAAATCTGTCCTAGGACTCCTATAGTTATATACACAACTATAATCTATTCCAAGGGGGTTTCCAAGCATAAAATCTATATACATATAGGTATATATATATACACATGTATATATTCAATACAACCAAACCCTATTTCTAACAAATGGTGGTGTTTGTGTGTGTGTGTGTCCTGGAGCTTACTGAAATGGGATAAATCTGAGATTAAAAACAGTAAAATACAACCGTGGTATACCATAATTTAATATACTATTTATATATATATATATATATATTTTTATATATATATATATATATATATATATATATATATATATATATATATATATTTATATATATATATATATATAAAATATATATATATACTATTTATATATATATAAAATATATATATATATATATATATATATATATATATATATATATATATATAATATATATATATATATAATATATATATATATATATATATATATATATATATATATATATATATATATATATATATATATATATATACACACAACAACAAAAAAAAAAAAAAAATATATATATATATATATATACACACAAATGCTCAAAATGGGAAGATACGCAATGATGCGATATAATATAAAGGGTCTAAAATCTGGAATAATATCTCCCTCGACCCATTCTCAATATGTATGCATTAGGAATGTGTTTCAACGGGATTTTATACATATATAATTAAACATATATATACATAGCTATATAGAAAGCATATATACTCATAATTGATGGAAATTATGAAACAAAGCCAAAAGTTGGTTCCCACATATCCGAGACCTCATATAAGTGCTGAAAACTCAGATTTTAGAAGCTGGAAATCAAATATCACATTTAACTAAAAATCGAAATCAAAGAAAACTCATCCAATTCACACAACGACCCAAAATGCAAAATACACCAAACAAAACCACGAAACTCGGCATACACGTTGGTCTCGACCCACGTGATGCGTTCGTATACTCTTGAGTTCGAAAATATGTCCGTGTCGTGTCCACAGAACGCGTGTCAGAATTTCCCGATACCGCGTGGTACGCGTGCGTTCTCGCTCGTTTGAGCGCCGCACACGCAACGAAACGCCACGTGCTTGTGCACATATCTGGGGGGAGAGGGGTCCTGGGGTAGGTCTAGGACACGATGACATGGCAACACGCTGCGCAAAAGCGGCACACGCAGCCCCCGCACCCGTGCGGCCTGCTGCGGGCGCGCGCGCGCCCTCGTGCGCGCGGGTCCCGGCCTCGCTGCTCCCTCGTCGGGCCATGTCGCGACTCGGGGTTTGCCCTACGGGTCGTCTAGGTCTAGGTCGACATGTTTCGGGTCCTGAAACGGGCCTTCACTGCGTCCTGTGCGCGTACGAAGTCCGTTTTTGCGACAAAAATGACAGGCTGAATGCACAGTGGCTGAGCGGTGCACGCGCGATTTCTCCGCGCTCGTTCAACAAAAAGTCGTGAAATTTTACGAACATGAGGGCAGAGGTTGCCCCCACGTGCTCACAAATTTTCACGCAAAGATACGATCTATGCATCGAGAAATCACATGCGGACAGCAGGGCACGCACGGCCTCGTGCACGGGATCCGTGCACATGCGTCCGTTGCCCGAAACGTCGTTGTAACGATGTCAAACCCAAATCCGTCTTCACAAAAGTTTATCAAAATCATATTATCTAAAAATCCATGAAGTTGAAATCGAAAAACAACAACTTTCTATCCTATGCGGCATTTCATCGAACACGTGTCGTAAAGGACCGACACGTGTCCGATACCTCCATCAAACGGAGTCGAAATCTCACCAAATTTTGTGGGAAAAACTAGGGCACCTATATGGATGCAAAAATGAAGAAAAAACCAGATTTTCAATGGTAGATTAGGATTTTACCTATTGAGTGTTAAAACTCAATGATCGGGGCTCCTCGATTGTCGTGTCGGCCGATGTCCCTCCAGCAAAAACCTCCATCTCCACTCCAAAAATGCTCCAGCAGATCCTCCTCTCCTCTACGAGCATAATGAAGTTTATTTGGGAAGAAACGGACTCCGGATGAAGAAAATAGGTGTTTTGGAGAGATGGATCTTTTAGGGTTTCTTTGTGGAGGCTCAAATTTCACAAATGATGAAAATAGGAGGAGGTGCTGATGTGTTGGGCGGCCAAGGGGGGTCTCTAGGTGATAGGGTTTCACTTGGGCCAACTCCTTCTCAATTAGAAATGGGCCCAAGTCAAAAAGGTTAAAAGCTAGCATGCAAACGGCTAAATTAAAACAATTAAAGCCTTAAAATAATCTAATGCATAAAAATAAATTCTAAAAATGAAAATAATAATTCTAAGGCATGTTTCGTCCCTATATAATGTCCCCTAAGGTTAAACCAGTTGCTGGCACAATCATAAGTCAACATATTCAGAAAATTATATAAAGGCCAAAATGGCTAAAAGACTAAAATCATTTAAACCACTCCAAAAATAGAGATTAAAACTAAATAAATTTTAAAAAAACAAAAATATAAATTTTAATTACATTATTAGGCTTCCAGTGAAGGTTGACTAAGGTCAAACTACCAAGTCATCAGTCTACAATCAATCAAATCACACTGCAATCAATCTAATTAATAAATAGATAAAAATTACAAATAAAAATCATAAAAATTCAAATAAATCACAATTACTAAAATACCCTTGAAATTGAAAAGTGAGTGTGACAAATCTACCCACCTTAAAATAATTTCGTTCTCGAAATTAAAATGATCCTACTCCTTCTAGGTTAAATTCCCAACAATCATGGTCTTAAGAAAACTTATCTAAAACATGCAGTTGGAAGATTTCATACATGATTATGGCAGGTAATCAGTCTGGGGTCACATCTAGCCACTATAGTCATACTAGATCAAAAGTAGTCATAAGGTATCAAGCATACAAACATTATGGTAGGGTACAGTAATCATCAAGATAGGATAAGGTATGGGTCAAGAATTCACCTCTACTGGGTCTGGTAGCTGGAACTCTCTCCCGGAGGTAGGTCTCGACTAGGGGCAGGTGTAGTAGGCCAGTCTCGTATCTTGTATGCAGCTGATCCACAAAATAGACACAATTCTAGTCTCTTCCTACAATCCTTCCATACGTGCCCAAGCTTCTTACAGAAAGTACAGGTAGGGACCCACTCAACTGGCCTCTGCTGGACAGGAATCTGAACTGGATAGGCTGGTCTAGGTTGAAAGCCAGGGTACTCCTGAGGCTCTGGGTATAAACTGCTCCTCGCTCTCTTAGGACTAGGCTCCCCCCTCGAATGCATGTAATCCCACAATAGTTGAAAACTGAGACTCTGCTCTCTCATAAGCTCAGCCTGAAAACTCTGCACCTCCTGCACATCCTGAAGAAGTCTGTAAATATGAGCCCTATCGGAAATGGCATGGGGTACCACTCCAGGAGGCAAAGGAAGGCCCTCAGTCTCCGGCTGAACTGCAGTCCTCTCCTAAAGGATAGGAGATGGAGGGAAATTCTCCGATGAGGCTACTAACACCTCCTAAGCAATAGAAGGGGAAAGTACAGTCTCGGTCTCTTCCGGAATTGCAGCTGTGCACTGGGGACAAACTCTGGTCATGGGTGCCATTCTGGAAAGATAAAGAAAAATAATAAATCATTGGGCTGTAAGGCAGTCTATCATCCTATACAAATACTGGTGATATATAAAAAAATGACTGAAATTAACCATAAAGCGTTAATATTCTAAAGATGATCAAAACCGAAAGTTTAAAGCACGACTGTCAATAGTACTGAAATCCAAGCACACTATATATATCTATAAGAAAATTTAGTCTCGATATGATCTAAGTTGATCAATTCCAGAATGAATCGAGGTTTGGGCAAGATGGAGAACGAGGTCATTGAAGTCTGGACACGAGTATCCAAGGCTTGAAATCCATGTCACAATTGAATTAATTCAATTGAATAAGGTTCCAATATTAGATGATAAGGGAATGACCAAGTCGACTGGTCGCGATCAAGGGTTTAGAATTCAACACTATTGAAATCCTAAAGGATACTGCAAGGATATAGAAATAAGTCAATTTTCTCCTTTTGATAAGGAAGCTAAACGTAATACCTTGGGTTGACCTATTAAGTACAGTGCCTTGTCTTTCTAAAATATGTGAAAGACAAAAGCAAAAAGAGTTCAAAGACGATACTATTGAGTACAATACGTGGTTCATAGACGACGAAAATAATTCAAGAAGAATTGCCAAAGCTGTCGTGGATGCGACATATGCCCTAAAGTCTCATCCACGTAGAGTAATATATGAAAACGAACCAAAGTGCACTAGGTTGATCAAACCATCATACATCAGTTCTGATTAGACAATATGTTAGTGGGTCGACCAAATAAAATATGCCATGATCAAGCTCGAAAAAGAGATAAGCTTGCAAAACTAAGGCTAAATTAGCAGCGTAAGGTAATCAAATATAAGTAAGGGAGGTAATGATGAAGAAGAAAAATAGTCCAAGATCCTTAACTAAGCTAGTCAAGCAATCAAGATAAGGTACAAGGTTAAGCATTTAAGGAAACAAGAAGAACACCATCACATGTCGGGTCGAAAGAATTGAGTCATGGTTGGATATCGAATTTAAATCAGAAAGTAATTTAGTATCATGGTAAGGGTTCAAGAGGTGACAACTAATACAAGAACAAAGGAAATCAAGTTGAAGTATGAAATAAATTTAATTAAGAATCCAGTGAAATAATTTAGGGACACAGTACTAAAGGGAAAATATTGTTAAGGGACAATCTAATACAAACGGTTAGAAAGTCACAATAAAAGATCTAGATTTGAGGGAAGGTTGAGTAAGTCAAGATTGAGATACAGTCCCAAAGTTTGGCAGACGACTAACAATACTGGAGTATATACTACTATCATAGTCATGAGTGATATGGCAATTAGTGTGGAACACTTCTATCTCATTAAGGTTACCTTGGTGGCCTACCATTACATTCCTTTAAAAAGAAATTTCAAAATAACTACCTCAATTGTATTCACTCTAAACCATCCAATCTTATCACGACTAATATTTAAATCCTTTTCATAAACCTTATAGTAACTTTTATCACATTACTACTAACCTTTCCAAAATTTAACATTTCAATCCAACTTTAAACTCCAGAGTTAATAAATCATGAATCCATAAAATTCTATATCACTTCATAACTTTTTTTTTAAAAAAACTCCCTATTGTCTCAAATAATCCTCAAAATAGATACTTAGCTTATCACGGCAATCTAGCATTTATAGCTCAGTATTTTAACGCGCTTATCAACCATAATTTCTCTTTCTAAGTCATTGAAACATAATCACTACTTCTTAAACCAAAATCTAAATAGATTTTTAAATCTTCAATCAATTGACACGATTCCAAATTTGAGATTTTTTTTCTTCCAAAAAAGAAAAATCGTTTTTATATCTTCCCAATCTTTTAAACCAAAATTTTAATATCATTGCTTCCACTTAAATTGAAATTCAATAAACATATACATCGCAACTTGTACGACTCAATTTAATAGTTCATACTGCCACCCCCTCTTTTTTGATCATTTATCAAACCAATCTATATACGTTCAAAGATGTATAATCATAATCCAATAATTTATGAATCACATCAATTCCTGAAATTGATTTATATAGATTCTAACTATTTTCCTCCAGTATCAAATATAATTTTATAATCCTCTGGTGATCACTACTTAGAATCTCAAGATAATTTTCCTTGGTAATATCCCAACTTACAAACTACCAATCATTAAATCATACATTTAGAAAAATGCCCTTATAACTTTGTCAAGTCTCCGTGTATTCCAATTCCTTAATGTAATCCTTCTAGCCATGGGTTTGACCAATGAATATATAGCAGTGTAGCCATCTTCCTAACCATTATTAAACACAAGAAAGTAAGGGTATTGGTGAAAAGAGTTCAAACAAGATGCAAGAATCAAGGGAGGAAGATGGATTAAAATAAGGGAAAAAGAATCTAAATCGAAGCTCACAATAAGATTCTCAAGGGTCGTCCCAGGAATATCTCAGAAAATTCTAATAGTGATTGAGTATCCTCTCATTCTAACAACTTACTTCCTATACTCTATAGCAGGCTCGTAGTAATACAACTAAATTGCCGTACTACCACGACATCGCACTAATGCGAATCTGGTCCTGCATGGACCGAAGAGATAAAATCGTGTCTCCATAACTATCTTGATGACGGATCAAACAAGGAATCAATTACTGAAAAAGAAGCAAATTTATCAAAGAAGGACAGTTGTTTTCAAAAGGAGATAATTAACAGCAAGAATTGATAAGAGTTTTTTTTCTGATGTGATTGAGTACCTTAACTTATCCTATATCCTACTGCAGGCTGTAATGATACTCTAGTTCGAATACTACTACGAATCACACTAGTTGTGATTGGAGACCAGCATGGGCCACAACTAAAAATGTGTCACGACCCGCACCCAGTGTAAAGGCACGAGAAGTGACGAACGCGCAGCCTACGCCGCAGTATCGGCGCTAGAACGCTGTCCTGAGTTACAATATCTAACACAGTCTAAAATAAGCTCCGAATGGAGAGTAAATAATAAGTAACTCAATTACAATACTAAGATGGAATAGAAGAATGAATCTCAAGAGAGTCACAGATAAAAAAAAGTCTAGGTGTAAACCACCAGAATAAATCTCAAGTATAACTCATAAAGTCTCAATAGAAATACAAATAAAGTACTAAGTCTCAGCTAGACTATAGGCAAGTCCTCAGCGACTGTGGGATCCTCCTGAGGGTCCACGCCGCCAGTGTTATCTAAGCCAATGCCATAATAAGTAGGGCAGTACTCCTCATCAATACCTGTAAAATTTTCAACATGTCCAGTCAGGACGGAACGAGCACATATCTCTCACAACAGTTTATAGCAGGAATGGACATATAAAGCAAGCTATAGAAAACTATACATGAATCACTGTAAAGGAAATCAACAAGAGAGAGAGACTATAAAATGAGATATAATATGATAATAGAGAAATATAACCTTCTACGTAATTCAAAGCATGAATTGGTTATGTAAACAGCTTGGGTTGCACATGGATACAGCTATGGAGTGCACATGGGTACCTACTGAGGATAATGATCACATAACCAACTACACTCTCCCTGCCCCCAATCAATACACAAGGATCAATGCATGTTATGTTATTGCACATGGATAACAACTACTATATACATGGAGCTCATATGGTCATGAGTGTACATGAATAACATGTGAGTGCACATGGATAAATATGAATACATAGAGTACATGATGGCCATGATAAAGTACATGAACATGATATACTCGATGTATCCGAGGGCATAACATCGCATGAAAAGATCTATAGGGTACTAATCCGTGTGAACATCGTATCAGCATCAAGTATACTGGTCTATAACAAGAGAACATATCCAAAGAAGTATGAAAAGGTCAGAGAATGTACTCGCCTGGCAAATTGAACTGCTGATGATCAGGTGTAACTAAACTGGGGCAATGTAAACCTATTTAAAGTACACACATATCACAACCATGTCCACAATATAAAAAAAAATAGGTACAATACAAGACTACATACCTCTAGGTCCATTTTGGTCAAAGTCAACCCTCGGTCAACTCTGGTCAAACCTGGTCAACGCTGGTCAAACCTTGTCAAACCTGGGTCAACTAGTCTGTCTACTAATTTCTAGGTCATACACAAAATTTTAGGTCATTTGGAGTTCGTTTGAGTTGATTTGGATCAAGTTTGACCCAAAGTTGACTTTTGTCAACTTGGTCAACTTGTCGGCTAATTCGAATAAACTAGGCTCAATGACAAACTAAATCTGTCCTAAAACTCCTATAGTTATACACACAACTATAATCTATTCCAAGAGGGTTTCCAAGCATGAAATCTATATACATATAGGTATATATATACACATGTATATATTCAATACAACCAAACCCTATTTCTAACAAATGGTGGTGTGTGTGTCCTAGAGCTTACTGAAATGGGATAAATCTGAGATCAAAAACAGTAAAATACAACCGTGGTATACCACAATTTAATATACTATATATATATATATATATATATATATTAATAATATATTTTTAATATATATATATATTTTTAATATATATATATATATTAAAAATATATTTTTAATATATATATATATTTTTAATATATATATATATATATATATATATATATATATATATATATATATACACAAATGCTCAAAATGGAAAGATACGCAATGATGCGATATAATATAAAGAGTCTAAAATCTGGAATAATATCTCCCTCGACCCATTCTCAATATGTATGCATTAGGAATGGGTTTCAACGGGATTTTATACATATATAATTAAACATATATATACATAGCTATATAGAAAGCATATATATCTCATAATTGATGGAAATTTATGAAACAAAGCCAAAAGTTGGTTCCCACATATCCGAAACCTCATATAAGTCCTGAAAACTCAGATTTTAGAAGCTAAGAAGCTGGAAATCAAATATCACATTTAACTCAAAAATCAAAATCAAAGAAAACTCATCCAATTTACACAACGACCCAAAATGCAAAATACACCAAACGAAACCGTGAAACTCGGCATACACGTTGGTCTCGACCCATGTGATGCGTTCGTATACTCTCGGATTTGAAAACGTGTCCATGTCGTATCCACAGAACGTGTATCGAAATTTCTCGATACCGCATGGTACGCGTGCGTTCTCGCTCGTTTGAGCGCCGCACATGCAACGAAACGCCACGTGCTTGTTCACATAGCTGGGGGGGTCCTGGGGTAGGTCTACGACACAATAAAATGAAACGAAACAAAATGCCTAGTACCCGCACGGCCTGCTGCGCGCGCGTGCGTCCTCGTACACACGGTCCCAGCCTCGCTGCTCCCTCGTCGGGCCACGCCGCGACTCGGGGTTCGCCCTACGGGTCGTTTAGGTCTAGGTCGACATGTTTCAGGTTCTGAACAGGTCTTCTCTATGTCGTGTGCGTGCACGAAGTTCGTTTCTGCGACAAAAATGACAGGCTGAATGTACAGTGGCTGAGCGGTGCACGCGATTTCTCCGCTCTCGCTCAACAAAAAGTCATGAAATTTTACGAGCATGAGGGCAGAGTTGCCCCCACGTGCTCACAAATTTTCATGCAAAAATACGCTCTATGCATCGAGAAATCACACGCGGACAACAGGGCACGCACGGCCTCGTGCACGGGATCCGTGTACGTGCGTCCGTTGCCCGAAACGTCGCTGAAACGATGTCAAACCCAAATCTGTCTTCACAAAAGTTTATCAAAATCATATTATCTAAACATCCATGAAGTCGTAATTGAAAAACAACAACTTTCTATCCTAAGCGGCATTTCGTCGAACATGTGCCGTAAAGGACCGACACGTGTCCGATACCTCCATCAAACGGAGTCAAAATCTCACCAAATTTCGTAGGCAAGACTAGGGCACCTATTTGGATGCAAAAATGAAGAAAAAACTAGATTTGTAATGGTAGATTAGGATTTCACCTATTGAGTGTCAAAACTCAATAATCGGGGCTCTTCGATTGTCGTGTCGGTCGATTTCCCTCCAGCAAAAACCTCCGTCTCCACTCCAGAAATGCTCCTGCAGATCCTCCTCTCCTCGACAAGCGCAACGGAGTTTGTTTGGGAAGATACAGACTCCGGATGAAGGAAATAGGTGTTTTGGAGAGATGGATCTTTTAGGGTTTCTTTGTGGAGGCTCAAATTTCATAAATGATGAAAAGAGGAGGGGTGTGCTGCTATATTGGGCGGCCAAAGGGGATCTCTAGGGGTTAGGGTTTCACTTGGGCCAACTCCTTCTCAATTAGAAATGGGCCCAAGTCAAAAAGGTTAAAAGCTAGCATGCAAAAGGCTAAATTAAAACAATTAAAGCCTTAAAATAATCAAATGCATAAAAATAAATTCTAAAAATGAAAATAATAATTCTAAGGCATGGTTAGTCCCTATACAATGTCCCCTAAGGTTAAACCAGTTGCTAGCACAATCATAGGTCAACATATTCAGAAAATCACATAAAGGCCAAAATGGCTAAAAGACTAAAATCATTTAAGCCACTCCAAAAATAGAGATTAAAACTAAATAAATTTTAAAAAAAACAAAAATATGAATTTTAATTACATTATTAGGTTTCCAGTGAAGGTTGACTAAGGTCAAACTACCAAGTCACCAGTCTACAATCGATCAAATCACACTGCAATCAATACAATTAATAAATAGATAAAAATTACAAATAAAAATCATAAAAATTCAAATAAATCACAATTACTAAAATACCCTTGAAATTGAAAAGTGAGTATGACACATGATAAATGGGGTCCATGATACTACATCGTGTATCCATCGTGTCGTCAAGCAAGGGGCATGTATATAATATGTACTAAACAAGACTATAAGAATTAAAAGCAGACAGAGAGTGCACTTGCCTGTAGTCCTGGGATGCTGGTGCAATTTCTGTATCGAGTCCAAGTTCCAAACAACCTATGATGGAATTATGACTATGTTAATAATGAATTTGGAGATTTACACATTACAAATCAGCCCATTCCCATACCATCTAAGTTTCTATCTTCATGCTACATTAGCTACTTTGGTTAGACCTATACTCTAGTCACCAGTCCTTATATATACATCTATTCTAACTTACCTCTTTTACCATCATGTCCTAACTTCCTACTTTGTTTGAGGGTTTGATTACCTGGGTCCTATAGTTTTCTACATCCCCTTCATATGTGTATAATGGTATGCTTGTATGCTTAACTGGGTACCCTTTCTGTTTCATGGAGGACACAACAACAGCAGTTCAATGGTTGCTGCCCCAATATACACTGCACCATGTGCTCTGCCTAGACCACATGATCCCCTTCATGTGGATAAAACACCCTCCCTCAGATGGCATTTCCTTGTATGGAACCAGTTTCACCACTAACCTTCCCACATCGAAGTTTCAGTAAGGCCACATGGTATACTCCCTTTACATCTTATTGCCTTAACAATTATAAGTGAAGAATAAGAAGCAACAGCCGTAGTAACAGTATATATACATATTGTCAGGTTGGTCTAGGCATCAGATGTTAAGGTTCTAGTTGTTCCTATATGATACTCTAGTGTTCCCTTGCCTCTTCTATCACTCTCTACCCCATTTTTTCTTCAGTACTCGAATCCCCTCTTCCTCTAATACATTACTGTTATTAGCACCCCAAGTAACCATCTGCTTTACCTATACAGGGACACCCCTTTACCCTCAACTTGACACTAGCACTCAATTGGTACTGTCCTTGCATATAGGCGCACTCAACCCTGCTGTACCTATACAGGCATAGAGGTTGTTCACTGCAGATCTTAATACATACC
This sequence comes from Iris pallida, assembly GCA_029216955.1. Lineage (NCBI taxonomy): Eukaryota > Viridiplantae > Streptophyta > Magnoliopsida > Asparagales > Iridaceae > Iris > Iris pallida. Next base: position 80,127 of record JANAVB010036061.1, read on the forward strand.
CAACCCAGTCCTGTGGTCATTTGGTATTCACATGAATACCTCTTTCTATTCTCCAATGTCATCATGGTCCTACCTACCTATGTTAAGTACACAGAGGCCTAGGTCAGGGTATTACCTACAGGCCACACATACTCTACTGTTGCTACATAAATTTGATGCTAAAAATAGAACTAAAGAAAAGGGACTGATCACATCATCTTAAATGCAGGGCATATCAACAAAGGGTTGGCATTTGGTTTCGGTGGACTGAAATCCCAAAGTGATTTAGGGACCGATCTAGAGAACAAGTTCCCCCTCTTCCATCTCATATCTGAACTAAGGGGTTGTAGGTTTGAACCCTTCGTTACCATGTAAAGACTGAGCATTAAGCCTTCAAAGACTGAACCCGAATACAGGACAGCATATGTAGGAAAATTGAATTTAATGTTCAGTAGAGACTTGAACTATGAGCTGGAACTTATCTAACATCCTAATACTTATACCTAGGATTGAAGGACTGAACCAACATTAGATGACATGATAGTTTGAGTGTGCTGATATGGCACTCACAGTTACCCAGGCTTCTAGGTAGGTGAAATCTTTGTTCTGCATACTGTATCCCCAATACCCCTTTCTTATGTTTGTACACATTGATCAAGTGCTTCCCTTCTCCAACTTTTCTGTACTTACCATATACTCTGCTAATTTCTGATACAGACCCATAGTCTATATACCTAGAGTACTAACATACACACAGGTCAAGGTTAGTTTCTCTACCTGTGCCTATCAACCCAGACCCTTCATGTACTGCAGCTAATGCATTAGGCTATAATTTGCACCTAGGTAGGCTCAACTTGTAACAAGAAGTAGGCTAAAAGCCACATGTGATTAGTATCCTAAATTATAACAGATATCTCACAATATGACTTCCAGTTAAAGTACAGGTTTAAATACTAAGTGGCTCTTTGAATATAAGTTGTCCACCCTAGACTAATACCTCTGCCTACCAAACCCTACTCCTATTCTGCATCTCCTAATATCTATAGGTGCAAGTCTGACCTGTCTATGTGTAGAGTACATACATTGAAAGTTTGGCCTATAATAGCTAAGGTTATCCTACACAAGAATATGGTCTCTGTTATAAACCTCTTATCTGATACTTTAGTGTCACATTGGTCACAGTCCTGATACTTTAGTGTTAACTAGAAAATATTAGGCACTTCATAAGTTACAGTGCAATAGAGGTCATCTGATCACTAGTAGGAGTCCTAAATCTTCCAACCACCCTCATTTGAGATTTTATTATCTATACCAACATCCTAGATTATTAAAATATCAGTTGGATACAAAGGGACAGTTTATTTATCTATGTCAACTTGAACACCCAGGGTGCCACTAGGCTTTAGTATTTCTAAATGACCCAAGGTAGTCCAACTGTAAATACCTGATTTGACAAGTAATAGAGGCTCACATCAATTAGGTACACAACATGTATGTAGGCTGAGCAGTGTATGAATGAAGAACAATTTCAATGTTCATGGTTTCTCACATTAATTGACTGGCATATAATATTATGCATATGTGACTAATGGTTTTAACCCAACTGCAGGTCAGGTCAACTGAAGGTAGGGCAACACATGAGTGATTGAACCATATGATGCGTGTCATGTGACACCTGTTTGTATTAACAACAAATCTCTAATACTAAAGATCTGCTAACTTATGGGAACTGACTGCTACTGCCAGAGTCCTAGGTTCAGTACTCCCTTGGTACCTGGAACTCACATGATCTCATCTACTGGGTGCCAGGAAATGGTTCACCTATCAATATCCTTTGGATACTAGTGATCCCTCTCCAATCACCTGTATCTAGACATAGTCATTGGCTTATTAATGGGAATTCATCATCACTGTCTTTGTTGCAGATAGAGTGAGGTTCATACTATCAGACATTGGAAATATAAGGATGGGTTTTCTACTCATGTACTCTCAGCACAGGCTTTCTTGCTGCCCCTGGATTGACACCCACACAAGGTTGAAACATTGACTTCCTGGTGTAGGTACCACCCTATCTAGGTTCCCCTATGTATACTCTAAATTACCAATATCCAATTATAGGAACTTGGTACAACCCACTTGACCTAACTCACTTTCGATTCCTGGTTACAGGGAAACACCCTTCTCATTGGAATCTTTCTATCACCACTGCATATATCTAGGATACCTATACTCATGTGTGGACTTACACTAGGCTTATACTCTCCTATCGATATCTAAGGGTACAGGGAAGTCTTCCTGAATATTGAATCAAATACATGGCATATAATAGAAAGGATTGCATAAGGACAGGGGAGTACCTGAGGTTTCAAAATCAGGGTTTGGTGATTCCTCAGTTCTTCTCCTTGGTGTTCTTACGGCAGGACATAATTTAGATCTCTAGGGTTTTGAAAGATAGCAAGGTCGGCTGCCTCGCTCCCTTATATACATCAAAATTTTAGATAGAATCGAATCCCTTCACAGGGATTGAGAGGAATTCCTCCAAGTTTGAAGCGAAATCGATCTCAGGATTTGAATTTGGGTTCGGCTCTATCAGTAGCCGTTTAGGAATTGATTTAAACATGAACTTTTGCATTTCAGTCCCTCATATCTGTGATATTTGGGAAAACCCCCTCCCTTTTTTTTTATTTACAAAAAAATAATTTTATATATATATATATTACATATATACTTGATTATTTAATTACATATATGCATTAATTAGTAATTCAGTAAGGTATAAAAATATGGGAATTTGGGTCAAGGGCTCACAAATCTACCCTCCTTAAAATAATTTTGTTCTCGAAATTAAATATAGACACAAGAGTAAGAATTTATACCTCATGCCTCGAAAAGATAAGGATAGCGATCTCGTATTTCGTGTCACGACCCGCACCCTAGAGAGGGGCACGAGCACGTGGTTACGTCCAGCCTACGCCGCAGAATCGGTGGTAGAACGCTGTATATAGGGTCTATAAATACTACGACTAAAATAGATAAATGTACCTGTACAGTATATACACTCCGAATGGAGGTGACATAACAATACAGTCTCAATCACATAATCAAAACTAAGGTAGATAGCATGAAAAGAGATACGATAGATAAAACAGGAAACGAGTCCAAAATCTACAAGTCAGAGCTAATACAACATCCAGAGTCTCAGATAATATAAGTATAAAGATACTACAAACTGAAATGTACTAGCTGGCTCGCAGGCCAGGCAAACCTAACTAAACTAGGCTACTCAGGGTGAGCAAAGTCCAGTGGCTCTATCAATAAGCTACGGTCTAAATCTAGTCCATCAGACTCAACCCCATAGTAGGTCGGGCAGTCAGTCTCAGAGTCATCTGTAAAATTTGTCAACGATATCCTGTCAGGAAAATGAGCAAGTACAAACACCAACAGCAGTTCCATATGAATTGAGAAATACTATAAGAGACAGTAATAATGAAATACAAGACAAAAGATATATGCGACTTAAGAACCATTTGAAAGCCAAGTTACAACCCTTGAACCAAATAAGGACCGGAGTTGTAACCCTTCCTTCAAATAGAACTTAGTCACAAATCATGGTACAAGTATAAAAGGCAGGTAGAGCATGTGAGAAATAAATTATAGCATGGTAAAAGTACAGTAAGTAAAGCTGAACTGGAAATATAGGATATGACAATAAATGAAAAAAGTGATTTGAACTATTAGAGCAATATTTGATCGGCTGGGAAGCAAGAGATGGTTATCCACTTGGCCCGGCAATCCACGGTGTACTCAACGAAGAGTCATGCCATCCAACCTAGATAACTGGTAATGGGGTATCTGTAACACCCTACGTGAGGTGAGGGTGACGCTAGCAAAATGTAGTTACAGGAAGGCTTTGATCACATAACCCCTAATAATTTCCCCATCCCCGAATAGTATCACGGATCCGGACATGGCACGTCATGACACGGGGTTCAAGAGCAGGGGGCCATCCTACTCCCAAATTAGTGTCTATATAAGTACAGGAACCCAGGAATATCACATATTCATATACCAAGAGAGTCTAGGAATAACATCTCATGACAGGATCCGACGTATACTAGTCCGTGAAACGTCGTGTCAGAAATCAAGTAAAATACTACGACTGAATCGGATATAGTAGATATCAAGACAATAAAAACTATCAGTGAATGTACTCGTCTGTGGTCCTAAGCTGATAAGGTGAATAGACGCTCAGAGTGATCACAGACCTAAAATAAGATACTATGAGTCAAACAGGGCTTAATACTGAAAAATAAAACTAATATAAGCCATGAATGCAAGTCTAAGTCAAAACTAGGTCAGTCTAGGTCAAACTGAGTCATATTAGGTCATACTAGTTCATACTAGGTTATACTAGGTCACTGGAAGTCAATCCAAGTCAAACTAGGTCAATCGGGATCAACGGTTGACTTACAGTTGACTTTTGGTCAAAAAGTCAACTCTGGTCAACTCTAGGTCAACCCTAGGTCAAACTAGTCTAATGTTGACCAACTATTGACTTTCAGTCAACTGGTCAACTCTGGATTGGTTTCGGTCAAATCGGGTCGCTTAAAGACTAAGTTTGACTTTCGGTTGACTTTTGTTGACTTTTGGTCGAAAAGGTCAACCGACGTCAAAACTAGTCTATGAGCACCATATTCGATCATTACCAACCACGGAAATCAAGTTCTAACTCTATCTTAGGATTCTAACACCAATATCCTATTTCTAGGCAAAACTAGTATTTACCCTTCTATGGTAAATCCCGATACCTTGCCCATACCAAGGAAACCCCGCAAATACCCATGGTACTAGCCAAGACTCCTTAGGGTAGCTAGATATCAACCTATCTAAGGTTTACCTACCATGAAATTTAGGTATCCTAGGTATCTAGGCCATGTTAGGATACGGGGTATCGATTTACCCTATTACCTTATCTATCTCATGAATTTTACCCTTCTTCCTACCACACCCATCTACACCACTCACTCTCACATGACACACTCCTATATTCATCACTCTTATAGGTTTCCTATTGGTTTCCTACTAATTTTAGCTATAGGATATACTATTGGTCACTAGCCACTCACTAGTAGGCTCTCTCACACACACACACAAACTCACAACTACACACACACCCACAAGGCCAATGCATGGACTGATATGGGGTTCAAAGTGGACTGATTTAGAAGACTTGTGGGGGCTATTTTGAAGGTGGTTAGTGGGGTGTTAAGGGCTATCTATAGGGGCTGTGGTTGGGGGTTTTTGTGGGCTGCAAAATGGGGGAAAGGTGGGGGTATTTGGACAGCCAAAGGGGGGTTTTAAGTGGGCTGTTTTGGTACAATAGGACAGCCATGTATTGGCTGAATGTAAGGGGTTAAACAAGGGTGAACAATGGGACTAAGGGCTGTCCATGAGAGGTGTTTGTATGGACTATTTTTGTGGGGAAAGAGGACTGAAATTTAGGGTGAAATGGAGGCTGAATTTGAGGGCAAAGTGGGGGCTGTTTTGTGGTTATAAGGACAGAAATTTGTGGGGTGCAAACATGGACTGGAATGGGGCAAATCTGGACAGCACATGGGCCGTGGCTGCTGTCAAGGGACAATGGTTTTCCTTCCCTCCAAACACCCACAATCATCTCACAAACCCTTCTATATAACACTCTTCACATTTCCCCTCTCAACATGACATCAAACACCACTCCCACACTAACAAACCCATGCCCTCTCTTGGCCGACCATGTCAAGCTCTCTTCCCCAACACAAACAACATCACTCCATCACAAATATATCCACATATAACCCACCATATATATATACTATATATATATCTATATATATATATATATATATATATATATATATATATATATATATAGATATATATATTATATATATAATGATATATATATTTATATATATATATATAATATATAATAATATATATATATATATATATATATATATATATATATATTATATATATATATATTATATATATATGGTTATATTTATATATTATAAATATATATATATCATTATCTATATATATATATATGGTTAATTTATATATATCATTATCTATATATATATATAGATATGATATATATGGTTATATTTATATATATCATTATATATATATATATATATATATATATATTATATATATATATATATAGATATAATAAAACTATATATATTTTATATATATATATATATATATATAATTATATATATTATATATATATATTATATATATAAAATATATATATATATATATATATATTATATATATATATATATATATATATATATATATATATATATCTATATTATATATATATATATATATATATATTATATATATATCTATATATATATTTATATATCTATATATATATCTATATAATATATATATATATATATATATATTATATAATATATATATATATATATAATATAATAATAATATATATATATATTTTTTTTACTATCTATATATATATATAATATAATATATATATATATTTTTATCTATATATATATATATATATATATATATATATATATATATATATATATATATATATATATATATATATATCTATAATATATATATATAATATATATATATTATAGGAATATGGTACATTATGATACATGGAAAATACATTCTAAGAACATGTAAAAATCTAGAATAAATGTAAGAACAACACAAAAACAATACACAAACAATATCCATGAGTCCAAATAGAGGGTTTTCCTATTAGGACACAATCCTACATATTGGACACCTCTAAAAATGTCCAAAAGGACACAAAATAGTCTCTAATGGAGACACAACCATGGGACACATTCCTATGGGTTTTCTAACCATTCTATATGAAATGGAAACTATTTTTAGAGAAGGGTTTACCTATTTGGAGGTTGAAACAATGGTGGAGCTCTCAAGGAAAGGGAAGAACCTTTGGAGAAGAAGAAGAAGAAGTGGATGAGAACAAAAGAAAGTGGTTTTCTCTCTCCTACCCACCCCTACTAAGTGGGCGGCCAAAGCAAGCTCCTCTCCCCCTTTTGACGAATTACAAGTTTGCCCTCCTATTTCTTTATTAGCTCTACACAAGGTTGCTTAGGGTTTGGGGATTAAAAATGTAAATCTAGTGTTCTAATTAGGTCTAACCTAATCCATGGGGTCATGATTAATCCCTCTAACTTTTGATGGTAATATTGTGGGCCATGACTAGCTAGTATGTGGGCCCGCTAAGGTCAAAATTACTCCGGGTCCCCGAAACAAGTCAAAACAAGTCGGAATGAGTTAAAATTCGAACCCGATTCAAATATCCCCAAAATAATACGATAAATAAAAAAATAAGTCCAAAATAATTTTTAAAGTGGAAAATTACCTAAATATCCCTGTTCATGAAAACTGGGGGTGACAAATCTATCCACCTTAAAAAATTTCGTCCTCGAAATTAAAACCAAACAATAGTAAAATTTTAAATTCACAAGTCATGGCTAAAAATTTAAAATGATTAAAATCTCAAAAATCGAAGTAGGAATTAAATGACTAAATTTATAAAATTTAAAGTTACTCTCAAATATAAGTCTATCCACCTTAAAAGAATCATCCAAAAACTTAAAACAAGGTAAACATAGAAAATTCATACAATTTGATAATCGTATGCGTCTGTCCAATAATTATGATACTCAGAACCTCCGTCATGCCAGTAAGCAAGGCTACGATAATCATAGAGTCCTCAACTACGGTACATACCTCTAGAATTATGGTATTTAAAGTTTTTGTATTGCCGCTAGCTTGGCAGCAAAAACCTTAAATTCCCTATACCTAGGAATACGTCCATAGTCCGATTATATGTCCTCATTCTGCCTGCTAGCATGACCCTAGAGGATTCCAAAATCTCATAATCGAGGACGACCTAGCCCATACGACTTATCTCAGAAAATATCACATCACAAGAACAAAATTTCATCTAACGAGCAAAGAACAGATAGAATCGAAGTTCAAGACAGTTTATGAGGAAGCAAAGCGGAAATAAGATCGAAAGATTGGAACCTGCTATCTGCTTTGCTACTGCCTGAGTGGGCTCAACTGCCATGGCGAACGTGCGCCCTTGCTGGCCTCCTCTTGTCTGCCGCACTCTATTCTGGCCCACCTGTCTAGCTGCACGGGCAGCACAGTCCCTCTTCTGGTGATCTGGAGCTCCACAGAACAAGCAAACTCCCAGCATCAATCTACAGACCTCCCCGGTGTGCCCTATCTTCTTGCAGAAGGCACACTGGATGGCCTGCCTTTCGCCCTGTCCCTGGTGCTGCTGGGCACGTGTCGGTGCCTGCTGGAACTGTAACTGAGGCTGCTGCTGCTGAAACTACCTCTGCTGGAAGTATGGGTGCTTCGCGGGCCCTGCACTCGAACTAGCTCCAAGAGCGTTGCTGCTCCTCTTCGGTCTGAGGCCGAAATCCTCCTCTAAAATCTGAGCCTCCATAAGGATCTGCTCGAAGGTCGCGTCTCGTCACCCAGATGTGCGAGTGCGTACTGCATGGTTGAGACCCCTCCTGAACTTCCGGGCCTTGTATCCCTCATTCCTGAACCAAACTGGGTACAAACCTGCTCAAGCGGAAGAACTCCGCTGCGTACTCGTCCACCGATGAGTTCCCCTGCACCAAACTGGCAAACTGTCCCTCCAAAGCTGACACGGCTACGTCCGAGTAGAACTTCTCCTTAAAGAGCTTCCTGAAGTCCTCCTAAGACAATCCACTTACTGACGCACGCGGATCCGTGCGGTACCAAGTCAGCGCTATATCGAAGAACTGGCTCACCGCAGACGTCACCCACAAACCTCTTCGGGACCTCTGCCAACTCCAGACTCCGCTAGACATCCTCTTAGCCAGTCGTCTGCGTATAGGATACCCTCGGTACCCTTGAACTCCTGCGGGTTCATCTTTCTGAAGTGGAGGTGGGTACCGGGCCTCTCCTGACCCTACTACTGTACTGGTGCTCCCTGAACTCTAGCCTGTGCACCTCTCTCCACTGCTGCCATAGCTAACTGATGCGAGTTCTCCATCGTCTGTCGCAGCACCTCTGCCTAACGGTGCTGTGCCTCTACCTGTGCTCTGTGTCTGCAACATCTGCTGCAGAAGGGCCATCATCCCCTGAGCATCTGCCGGTATCGGAGGCGGAGGTGGAAGAACATCAGGAATAACCATAGACGGTCCCGCTGCTGGGGGTGGAAGACCTCCTAAAATCGTCGCTGCCGCTCCCGCTTGAAGGGCAGGGACTGATGTGGCAGCTCCCTGAACTGCAGCTCCCCCAGCTGGAGGTGGAAGACCTCCTGGAACTGCCGCTGCTACTCCTGCCTGAAGGGCAGGGACTGAGGCTACTGGCTCTCTCGACTGCTACTTCCTGTAGATGGAGGTGGAAGACCTCCCGGATCTGCCACTGCTACTCCCGCATCCGGAGGTGGAAGACCTGCCGGATCGGGCCTCCCCGGAATTGTACTGGGCCCTGCTGCCTGAGAACGAGTCTCCATCATCCTGAAGATGAATTGAACCCAAGAGATCAATATGGCACAAGATAAGATATTATCAAAGGTGGACAATTGAATTCAAATAGCGAGAAGAGTTGTCATGGTAATCAAAAGATCAGAAATTTCCTAAAATGTGATGAGTAACTCCTACCATACCCTAGATCCTACATCCTAGACGCAGGCTCGTAATTAGTACCTAAGTCGAGCACCATTACGCGATCGTACTATTTACGACTCTGACCTGCATGGGCCACCACAAAACGTGTCACGACCCGCACCCTAGAGAGGGGCACGAGCACGTGGTTACGTCCAGCCTACGCCGCAGAATCGGCAGTAGAACGCTGTATATAGGGTCTGTAAATACTATGACTAAAATAGATAAATGTACCTGTACGTATATACACTCCGAATGGAGGTGACATCACAATACAGTCTCAATCACATAATCAAAACTAAGGTAGATAGCATGAAAAGAGATACGATAGATAAAACAGGAAACGAGTCCAAAATCCACAAGTCAGAGCTAACACAACATCCAGAGTCTCAGATAATATAAGTATAAAGATACTACAAACTGAAATGTACTAGCTGGCTCGCAGGCCAGGCAAACCTAACTAAACTAGGCTACTCAGGGTGAGCAAAGTCCAGTGGCTCTACCAATAAGCCACGGTCTAAATCTAGTCCATCAGACTCAACCCCATAGTAGGTCGGGCAGTTAGTCTCAGAGTCATCTGTAAAATTTGTCAATGGTATCCTGTCAGAAAAATAAGCAAGTACAAACACCAACAGCAGTTCCATATGAATTGAGAAATACTATAAGAGACAGTAATAATAAAATACAAGACAAAAGATATATGCGACTTAAGAACCATTTGAAAGCCGAGTTACAACCCTTGAACCAAACAAGGACCGGAGTTGTAACCCTTCCTTCAAACATAACTTAGTCACAAATCATGGTACAAGTATGAAAGGCAGGTAGAGCATGTAAGAAATGAATCATAGCATAGTAAAGTACAGTAAGTAAAGCTGAACTGGAAATATAGGATATGACAATAAATGAAAAAAGTGATTTGAACTATTAGAGTGATATGTGATCGGCTAGGGAAGCTAGAGATGGTTATCCACTTGGCCCGGCAATTCGCGGTGTACTAAACGGAGAGTCATGTCGTCCAACCTGGATAACTGGTAATGGGGGTGTTTGCAACACCCTACATGAGGTGAGGGTGACGCTAGCAAAATGTAGTTACAGGAAGGCTTTGATCACATAACCCTAATAATTCCCCCATCCCCGAATAGTATCACGGATCCGGACATGGCACGTCATGACACGGGGTTCAAGAGCAGGGGGCCAGCCCACTCCCAAATCAGTGTCTATATAAGTACAGGAACACAGGAATATCACATACTCATATACCAAGAGAGTCTAGGAATAACATCTCATGACAGGATCCGACGTATACTAGTCCGTAAAATATCGTGTCAGAAATCAAGTAAAATACTACGACTGAATCAGATATAGTAGATATCAAGACAATAAAAACTATCAGTTAATGTACTCGCCTGTGGTCCTGAGCTGATAAGGTGAACAGACGCTCAGAGTGATCACAGACCTAAAATAAGATACTATGAGTCAAACAGGGCTTAACACTGAAAAAGGAAACTAATACAAGCCATAAATGCAAGTCTAAGTCAAAACTAGATCAATCTAGGTCAAACTGAGTCATACTAGGTCATACTGGCTTATACTAGGTCATACTAGGTCACTGGAAGTCAATCCAAGTAAAACTAGGTCAATCGGGATCAACGGTTGACTTACAGTTGACTTTTGGTCAAAAAGTCAACTCTGGTCAACTCTGGTCAACTCTAGGTCAACCCTAGGTCAAACTAGTCTAATGTTGACCAACTGTTGACTTTTAGTCAACTGGTCAACTCTGGATTGGTTTCGGTCAAATCGGGTCGCTTAAAGACTAAGTTTGACTCTCGGTTGACTTTTGGTCAAAAAGGTCAACCGACGTCAAAACTAGTCTATGAGCACCATATTCGATCATTACCAACCACGCGAATCAAGTTCTAACTCTATCTTAGGCTTCTAACACCAATATCCTATTTCTAGGCAAAACTAGTATTTACCCTTCTAAGGTAAATCCCGATACCATGCCCAATACCAAGGAAACCCCGCAAATACCCATGGTACTAGCCTAGACTCCTTAGGGTAGCTAGATATCAACCTATCTAAGGTTTACCTACCAAAAAATTTGGGTATCCTAGGTATCTAGGCCATGTTAGGATACGGGGTATCGATTTACCCTATTACCTTATCTATCTCATGAATTTTACCCTTCTTCCTACCACATCCATCTACACCACTCACTCTCACATGACACACTCCTATATTCATCACTCTCATAGGTTTCCTATTGGTTTCCTACTAATTTTAGCTATAGGATATACTATATGTCACTAGCCACTCACTAGTAGGCTCTCACACACACACACACAAACTCACAACTACACACACACCCACAAGGCCAATGCATGGATGGATATGGGGTTCAAAGTGGACTGATTTAGAAGACTTGTGGGGGCTATTTTGAAGGTGGTTAGTGGGGTATTAAGGTCTATCTATAGGGGCTATGGTTGGGGGTTTTTGTGGGCTGCAAAATGGGAAAAAGGTGGAGGTATTTGGACAGCCAAAGAGGGGTTTTAAGTGGGCTATTTTGGTGCAATAGGACAGCCATGTAATGGCTGAATGTAAGGGGTTAAACAGGGGTGAACAATGGGACTAAGGGCTGTCCATGAGAGGTGTTTGTATGGACTATTTTTGTGGGGAAAGAGGACAGAAATTTAGGGTGAAATGGAGGCTGAATTTGAGGGCAAAGTGGGGGCTGTTTTGTGGTTATAAGGACAGAAAATTTGTGGGGTGCAAACATGGACTGGAATGGGGCAAATCTAGACAGCACATGGGCTGTGGCTGCTGTCAAGGTACAGTGGTTTCCCTCCCCTCCAAACACCCACAATCATCTCACAGACCCTTCTATATAACACTCTTCACATTTCCCCTCTCAACATAACATCAAACACCACTCCTACACACTAACAAACCCATGCCCTCTCTTGGCCGACCATGTCAAGCTCTCTTCCCCAACACAAACAACATCACCCCATCACAAATATATCCACATATAACCCACCATATATATATATATATATATATATATATATATATATATTTTTTTTTTTTCATATATATATATATATATATATATAATTTTTTTTTTTTATATATATATACATATATAAGTATATTTTATATATATATATATATATATATACATATATATATATATATATATATATATATATATATATATATATATATATATATCATTATCTATATATATATATATTATATATATATAATATATATAATATATATATATATATATATATATATATATATATATATTATATATATATATATAGATTATAGGAATATGGTACGTTATGAACATGGAAAAATACATTCTAAGAACATGTAAAAATCTGGAATAAATGTAAGAACAACACAAAAACAATACACAAACAATATCCATGAGTCCAAATAGAGGGTTTTCCTATTAGGACACAATTCTACATATTGGACACCTCTAAAAATGTCCAAAAGGAAACAAAATAGTCTCTAATGGAGACACAACCATGGGACACATCCCTATGGGTTTCCTAACCATTCTATATGAAATGGAAACTATTTTTAGAGAAGGGTTTACCTATTTGGAGGTTGAAACAATGGTGGAGCTCTCAAGGAAAGGGAAGAACCTTTGGAGAAGAAGTGGATGAGAACAAAAGAAAGTGGTTTTCTCTCTCCTACCTACCCCCACTAAGTGGTCGGCCAAAGCAAGCTCCTCTTCCCCTTTTTGACTAATTACAAGTTTGCCCTCCTATTTCTTTATTAGCTCTACACAAGGTTGCTTAGGGTTTGGGGGTTAAAAATATAAATCTAGTGTTCTAATTAGGTCTAACCTAATCCATGGGGTCATGATTAATCCCTCTAACTTTTTATGGTAATATTGTGGGCCATGACTAGTTAGTATGTGGGCCCGCTAAGGTCAAAACTACCCCGGGTCCCCGAAACAAGTCAAAACAAGTCGGAATGAGTTGAAATTCGAACCCGATTCAAATATCCCCAAAATAATACAATAAATAAATAAATAATTCCAAAATAATTTTTAAAGTAGAAAATTATCAAAATACCCCTGTTCATGAAAACTGGGGGTGACAAATCTATCCACCTTAAAAAATTTTGTCCTCGAAATTAAAACCAAACAATAGTAAAATTTTAAATTCACTAGTCATGGCTAAAAATTTAAAATGATTAAAATCTCAAAAATTGAAGCAGAAATTAAATGACTAAATTTATAAAATTTAAAGTTACTCTTAAATATAAGTCTATCCACCTTAAAAAAATCATCCAAAAACTTAAAACAAGGTAAACATAGAAAATTTATGCAATTTGATAATCGTATGCGTCTGTCCAATAATCATGATACTCAGAACCTCCGTCATGCCAGTGAGCAAGGCTACGATAATCACAGAGTTCTCAACTACAGTACATACCTCTAGAATTATGGTATTTAAAATTTTCGTATTACCTCTAGCTTGGCAGCGAAAACCTTAAATTCCCACACCCTAGGAATACGTCCATAGTTCGACTATATGTCCTTACTCTGCCTGCTAGCATGACCCTAGAGGATTCCAAAATCTTATAAACGAGGCAACCTAGCCCATATAACTTATCTCAGAAAATGTCACATCACAAGAATAAAATTTCATCCAACGAGCAAAGAACAGATAGAATCGAAGTTCAAGACGGTTTATGAGGAAGCAAAGCGGAAATAAGATCGAAAGATTGGAACCTGCTATCTGCTCTGCTACTGCCTGAGTGGGCTCAACTGCCATGGCGAACGCGCACCCTTGCTGGCCTCCTCTAGCCTGCCGCACTCTATCCTGGCCCGCCTGTCAGGCAGCACGGGCAGCACAGTCCCTCATCTGGTGATCTGGAGCTCCACAGAACAGGCAAACTCCCAACCTCAATCTATAGACCTCCCCAGTGTGCCCTATCTTCTTGTAGAAGGCACACTGGATGGCCTGCCTCTCGCCCTGTCCCTGGTGCTGCTGGGCATGCGCCGGTGCCTGCTGGAACTACAACTGAGGCTGCTGCTGCTGAAACTGCCTCTGCTGGAAGTGTGGGCACTTCGCTGGCCCTGTACTCGAACTAGCACCAAGAGCGTCGCTGCTCCTCTTCGACCTGAGGCCGAAATCCTTCTCTGAAATCTGAGCCTCCATAAGGATCTGCTCGAAGGTCGTGTCTCGTCGCCCAGATGTGCGAGTGCGTACTGCATGGTTGAGACCCCTCCTGAACTTTCGGGCCTTGCACCCCTCATCCTGAACCAAACTGGGTGCAAACCTGCTCAAGCGAAAGAACTCCGCTGTGTACTCATCCACCAACGAGTTCTCCTGCACCAAACTGGCAAACTGTCCGTCCAAAGCTGACACGGCTACGTCCAGGTAGAACTTTTCCTTAAAGAGCTTCCTGAAGTCCTCCTAAGACAATCCCCTCACTGACGCATGCGGATCCATGCGGTACCAAGTCAGTACTATATCGAAGAACTGGCTCGCTGCAGACGTCACCCGCAGACCTCTCGGGACCTCTGCCAACTCCAGACTCCGCTGGACATCCTCTAGCCAGTCGTTCGCTTATAGGATACCCTCGGTACCCTTGAACTCCCGTGGGTTCATCATTCGCTTATAGGATACCCTCGGTACCCTTGAACTCCCGTGGTCAACTCTGGATTGGTTTCGGTCAAATCGGGTTGCTTAAAGACTAAGTTTGACTCTCGGTTGACTTTTGGTCAAAAAGGTCAACCGACGTCAAAGCTAGTCTATGAGCACCATATTCGATCAATACCAACCACGGGAATCAAGTTCTAACTCTATCTTAGGCTTCTAACACCAATATCCTATTTCTAGGCAAAACTAGTATTTACCCTTCTAAGGTAAATCCCGATACCATGCCCAATACCAAGGAAACCCCGCAAATACCCATGGTACTAGCCTAGACTCCTTAGGGTAGCTAGATATCAACCTATCTAAGGTTTACCTACCAAGAAATTTGGGTATCCTAGGTATCTAGGCCATGTTAGGATACGGGATATCGATTTACCCTATTACCTTATCTATCTCATGAATTTTACCCTTCTTCCTACCACATCCATCTACACCACTCACTCTCACATGACACACTCCTATATTCATCACTCTCATAGGTTTCCTATTGGTTTCCTACTAATTTTAGCTATAGGATATACTATATGTCACTAGCCACTCACTAGTAGGCTCTCTCACACACACACAAACTCACAACTACACACACACCCACAAGGCCAATGCATGGACTGATATGGGGTTCAAAGTGGACTGATTTAGAAGACTTGTGGGGGCTGTTTTGAAGGTGGTTAGTGGGGTGTTAAGGGCTATCTATAGGGGCTATGGTTGGGGTTTTTTGTGGGCTACAAAATGAGGGAAAGGTGGGGGTATTTGGACAGCCAAAGGGGGGGTTTAAGTGGGCTGTTTTGGTGCAATAGGACAGCCATGTATTGGCTGAATGTAAAGGGTTAAATAGGGGTGAACAATAGGACTAAGGGCTGTCCATGCGAGGTGTTTGTATGGACTATTTTTGTGGGGCAAGAGGACTGAAATTTAGGGTGAAATGGAGGCTGAATTTGAGGGCAAAGTGGGGGCTGTTTTATGGTTATAAGGACAGAAATTTGTGGGGTGCAAACATGGACTGGAATGGGGCAAATCTGGACAGCACATGGGCTGTGGCTGCTGTCAAGGGACAGTGGTTTCCCTCCCCTCCAAACACCCACAATCATCTAACAAACCCTTCTATATAACACTCTTCACATTTCCCCTCTCAACATAACATCAAACACCACTCCTACACACTAACAAACCCATGCCCTCTCTTGGCCGACCATGTCAAGCTCTCTTCCCCAACACAAACAACATCACCCCATCACAAATATATCCACATATAACCCACCATATATACATATATATATATATATATATATATATATATATATATATATATATATATATATATATTTACAATATATATATATATATATATATATATATATATATATATATATATATATATATATATATATATATATATATATATATAGATAATGATATATATATATATGAGGAAAATGTACCTAAGGTCGACCTTAGGTAAGTTACCTAAGGTCGACCTCATTTTCCTCACTTTATAACATTTATTTCTTGAATTTTTTTTATGGGATTCATCTACACCTTATTGATTGGCAACATACCAAATTTCAAGAAAAAATAATATTGTTTAGCCCCCTATCTATCCCTTGCAAAATCGACGGTCTAAAACTTTGCTGCTACAACCGTCGATTTTGCACCTTATTCATGGGGGCTAAACAATATTATTTTTTCTTGAAATTTGGTATGTTGCCAATCAATAAGGTGTAGATGAATCCCATAAAAAAAATTCAAGAAAAAAATGTTGTAAAGTGAGGAAAATGAGGTCGACCTTAGGTAACTTACCTAAGGACGACCTTAGGTACATTTTCCTCTATATATATATATATATATATATATATATATTATAGGAATATGGTACATTATGATACATGGAAAAATACATTCTAAGAACATGTAAAAATCTAGAATAAATGTAAGAACAACACAAAAACAATACACAAACAATATCCATGAGTCTAAATAGAAGGTTTTCCTATTAGGACACAATCCTACATATTGGACACCTCTAAAAATGTCCAAAAGGACACAAAATAGTCTCTAATGGAGACACAACCATGGGACATATCCCTATGGGTTTCCTAACCATTCTATATGAAATGGAAACTATTTTTAGAGAAAGGTTTACCTATTTAGAGGTTGAAACAATGGTGGAGCTCTCAAGGAAAGAGAAGAACCTTTGGAGAAGAAGAAGAAGAAGAAGTGGATGAGAACAAAAGAAAGTGGTTTTCTCTCTCCTACCCACCCCCACTAAGTGGCCGGCCAAAGCAAGCTCCTCTCTCCCTTTTTGACTAATTATAAGTTTGCCCTCATATTTCTTTATTAGCTCTACACAAGGTTGCTTAGGGTTTGGGGGTTAAAAATGTAAATCTAGTGTTCTAATTAGGTCTAACCTAATCCATGGGATCATGATTAATCCCTCTAACTTTTTATGGTAATATTGTGGGCCATGACTAGCTAGTGTGTGGGCCCGTTAAGGTCAAAACTACCCCGGGTCCCCGAAATAAGTCAAAATAAGTCGGAATGAGTTAAAATTCGAACCCGATTCAAATATCCCCAAAATAATACAATAAATAAATAAATAATTCCAAAATAATTTTTAAAGTGGAAAATTACTAAAATAACCCTGTTCATGAAAACTGGGGGTGACATTTCGTCTTCTCTCTCCCAAGTGGATTCGTCCGGAGAATGGTGACTCCATGCGACGTACACCAATGGAATGGTCTGGTTACGCAGCACCTTCTCTCGACGATCCAAGCACTCCACGGGCTGCTCCTAGTAGCTAAGGCTCTGTCCCACCTCAATCTCTGCATGGTCTAGCACGTGACTGGGGTCCGCCACATACCGTCTCAACTGGGACACGTGGAATACGTTGTGCACTCCCTCTAATGCGGGTGGTAGTGCCAAACGGTATGCCACCTCTCCGATCTTCTCAAGAATATGAAACGGATCGATGTATCTCGGACTGAGCTTCTCGCCTCCTCTAAAATGTATCGTACCACGTGTTGGTGATATCTTCAAGAATACCATATTGTCCACCTAGATTTAAGCAAAAGGTCATGACCTATTCCTATCATGATTAACAGTTACAACTAAGAAAACTATACCTCAAACTCTAATGGTCTTCGGTGACTGTCGGCCCAGTGCTTCTGTCTGTCCTGAGCTACACGTAGTCGCTCCCTAATCAGCTTTACCTTCTTCGCAGCATCCACGATCATCTCGGGCCCTAACAGTGCTCTCTCACCCACGTCGTCCCAAGATATTGGGGTATGAAATCTCTGCCCGTACAATGCCTTAAAAGGGGATATCCCGATACTAGCTTGATAGCTGTTGTTATAGGAGAACTCAACAAGGTAAAGATGATCCTCCCACAAGTCGCCATGATCAAGTACACACGTCCGTAGCATATCCTCGAGCGTCTGAATGGTCCGCTCCGACTGCCCATCTGTCTGAGGATGATAGGCTGTGCTGAACTTGAGCAATGTGCCAAAGTTGGCCTGCAGACTCCTACAAAAGTGGGACGTGAACCTGCTATCACGATCGGAGATGATACTCACTGGAATGGCATACAACCTGACGATCTGCCTCACGTACAACTCTGCCAATCTCTCCGTGGATAGTCCCACTTTGAATGGTATAAAGTGGGCCGATTTGGTCAACCTGTCAAAGATGACCCCAATCATCCTTTCCGCCTGGCGAACGTGGAAGACCGGAAACAAAATCTATAGTGATATGTTCCCACTTCCACTCAGGAATCTGTAACGACTAAAGTAAACCCCCTAGTCTCTGCCTCTCGGCTTTAACCTGCTGACACATAAGGCATCTAGAAACTAAGCATGCCACCTCACGCTTCATGTCGTACCACCAGACGTGGGCTCTCATATTCTTTTACATCTTGTTAGCTCCAGGATGTAAGTAATACTAAGAACGATGTGCCTCATGTATGACCTCCTCTCGCAGCTCTCTACTAGGTACACATAATCTCGTCCCATGCCTCAACGAGCCATCCTCTGCAATGGTGAAGTCCTCTAGTAAACCAGTCCGTGCATATGTGATGATACTCCTCAGCTGCTCATCCTGGTGCTGTGCCTCTCGTATCCTGTCCATCAGTCCAGACTGAATCTGTATGCCCATCATCTGCAACTCGACTCCAGGAATGACGACCTCAATGCCTAAGTTGTCCAAGTCTGCTAACAAGTGCCGGTCTCTCATCAAGAACATAGCTACTGGATACCGACTCAAGGCGTCTGCAACTACGTTCGTCTTTCCGGGATGGTACTGCAACGATATGTCGAAATCCTTCATCAATTCCAGCCATCTGTGTTGTCTCATATTTAGCTCCTTCTGCGTGATAATGTACTTCAAGCTTTTGTGGTTAGTGAATATTTCCATACGCTCTCCGTACAAGTAGTGTTTCCATAACTTCAGGGCGAATATAACTGCTGCCAACTCTAGGTCGTGGATAGGGCAATTCTTCTCATGAGATCACAGCTATCTGGATGCATATGCTATCACCTTCTTGTTCTGCTCTAAAACATACCCCAAGCCTTTCTCGGAAGCATCGTTATAGATAGAAAAAACCGTCGAAACCGGATAGCAGCATCAAAATAGGAGCTATTGTCAGCCTTTCTTTCAGCTCTTCGAATGCAGCCTGGCAGTCCTCTGTCCATACGAACTCCACGTCCTTCCGAGTGAGCCTAGTCATCGGTTTCACAATCCGAGCAAAGTCCTGTACGAACTTCCGGTAGTACTCCGCCAATCCAAAGAAGCTTAGAATCTCAGCCACAGAAGTCGGAGTAGTCCATGACTCAATAGCTGCAATCTTCTTCGGGTCAACGGATATATCGTCTCCTGTCACTATATGACCGAGGAATTCCACCTTGTCAAGGAAAAACTCGCACTTTGAAAGATTCCCAAAGAGTTTCTCCTTCCTAAGGGTCTCCAGCACGATCCTCAAGTGCTCTTCATGCTCTTCCGGCAACTTCGAATAGATAAGGAAGTCGTCGATGAAGACCACTACGAACTTATCAAGGTATGGGTGGAATACCTTGTTCATCAAATTCATGAAGACTGTCGGGGCATTGGTCAACCCAAACGGCATCACCATAAATTCGTACTGGCCGTACTTGGTCTGGAAGGCTGTCTTCGATATATTCTCCTTCTTCACTTTTACTTGGTGGTATCCCGACCACAAGTCGATCTTCGAGAACACCCGTGCACCGCTTAACTGATCAAAAAGATCGTCAATTCTTGGTAGCGGCTATTTGTTCTTGATCGTCTTGTTATTCAGGGACCTGTAGTCGATACACATATGCACCGTCCCGTCCTTCTTTGGCACAAACAACACCGGTGCACCCCAAGGCGACGAACTCGATCTAATGAACCCTTTCTCCAGTTGCTCGTCAATCTGCTTCTTCAGTTCCACGACTTCTTTGTTGTTGATTCTATGTACCCGTTGCGACTCTGGCTCCGCGCCTGGCACAAGATCAATGGAGAACTCAACATCTCTGTCTAGTGGCAGCCTTGCTAGCTCCTCTGGAAATACGTCAAGAAATTCTGCGATGGTGGGATGAGGTAGCTCCTTCTCTGCTACCATTATAACGCTCCAGTCCCAAAATATGTAGGACTAGGCACGTAGATATGCCAGCTGTATTCATACGAAGTACATAGGCCTCGTATGGATACATAAGCTATAAAATGCAGTAAACCATAACAAACTAATCTCATCCACAAAATAAAAGAATAAAAGATATCATATAATCAACTATAAATGGTTATTGGTACATGTAGTTGGGCGGAGACAAATCCACTACCAACTATGAAAAGAAATACGCAACAAAAGAAAGTGTTTGGAGAGCGGAGCGAAGATGATCAAAGTGCAATCATCCTCGAAAAAATAGAGATGATCATGGCCACGACTAGAACACCTGTGAAAGACAAGAGCACACACCTGGAGAGATAACCAGGTCCCCAGAGGGACGTAACAAGACACATAATATCATGCCAATAAATGGAATAATAAAAGATCAATAGGAAAGTATACATGAGTAAAGGTTCCTAACCATTCTATGTGGAATGCACTTTAGAAGATAATGTTCTACGCAGGGGCTGTAACGGATTCACGCAAGCAAGTAATAAAGAGTGGCCAACAAGTAGCGCTCATCCGAGACACTATCGGTCGGGTAACACGTAGCACTCATCTGAGACACTATTTTCCAATGTGTATAAAAATGAATGTAGCCCCTACGCTAGTAGTTGTCCCCTCCCCCTAATGATACTATACATGTGTCGTAACCACGACACACAAACACATATCGTTTCCACCACACTGTTTTGTAATAGATAACTGTCAAGTCTTCTAACATGCATCTATTGACAGTTATTCCTACGTATGTGCACAGGTGATCAGCCAACACGCAAGTGACCCCTACATGACACTCACAACTCACACACAAGTCGTGGCACATCGTGACGGTTTATGAGATGCTCTAAACATATGGTAGTCCCTTAACTCTAAGCCAATTACATAAAATATAGTAATTTGCATTTACATATAATTTAGAAAGAAACAACTTGAAAAAAAATAAAACATGCATGATATTGAGCAAGAAATTAAACAGTAAAGGCAAGGTGTCTTGCCTGGTGTGTCGTCGGGCGGTGCGATGTTCTGTCATGTTCCAACAGTCCACTAGCCATGGTTGATGTGTAGGGGTCCGAAATTTAGAAGAAAATAGGAATGTGGGATCAGTCGTGATTAATGGTGATAATCGTGGAAAATTTGTGGGGAAGAAATAAATATACTAGTCTTAAAAATTATTTATAACTTTTTGAAAACTAGCTTTTATGAGTCCCCAATACTTAGGAAAATATTTTCAAAATACTAGAAAAACTATCACTTGGTACTACTTTATAGTAAAGATATAATAACATATTCGAGAATGAATATATATATAATATATATATATTATAGAAAACTAAATTTATCTTGGAAATAACCTTTCAAGTAAAAGCAAAAATAATATATTTTTAGTCTAAGCCAAATCTATATTTGTTATGGTAATAATTTTGAAAACTTATAAAATTTCTTAAATAATTTATTTATTACTAGCCAAACAACCTAATATAAATACAACTAAATTCTTATATACTAATATACTATTTATTGCATATGTGTTTAAGAAAGAATTAATTATATAAATAAAAGCTAAAATAAAATAAATGAATATAGAAATAGAGGGAGAGAGAGAGGGAGTGGAACCAGAGAGAAATAGAGGGAGAGAGAAGGGAAGGAGTGAAAGGACTTACCGGGGTTTCGTGCTAGCAGCGGAGGATGGTCGCAGATCACGGATCATCGCGGCGGTTCGGATGGCGACGGCTGCGCCTGGCTGGTGCGGGCGGAAGGTGGTGGTGTAAGGCGGCGGCTCCGGTGCTGGCACAGAAATGGAGCCTAGCACGACGGTACGAGCAAGGAGGAAGAGGTGTGGGGTCCTGCCCGTCGTCGACGGTGGGGAAGCCCCGCGGTGGCGTGGGGATGCGGCTGCGGGGAACGCCTGGACGCGGCGAGGGTTGAAGAGGAGGCCGACGGTGGGATCCGACGAGCGCGGTGGGTATTCGCGGTTGCCGGGCGGCGATGAAGCGGCACCCCTGTGTCGGCCACGGTCGGGATCTGACCGCGTGGAGGAGCTCCGGTGGCTCGATGCATGCCGGCACGAGTTTGGTGGCGGTGGCCGATCAAGGTGAAGGAGAAGGAGGCTGAATCGAGGGCTGCGGCGGAGACACAGGGTTTCGGTGGAGGAGCGCCGGAGTCTGGGGTCGGCTCGGCGCGAAGGTCGACGTCGGGGCGGCGGCCAGTTTAGTTTCTTGTTCTTATTTTTTTTGGATGTTGGTGACGATGGTGGTGCGGGGCTTGTGGCCGACGGTTTAGGTGGTGGTGGTATTGGAGGATTTGGTCGGGAAGTGGCCGTGGCGGGCTGACGATGGCAGTGGTGCGGGCGGCCATCGCTGTTGGTAGCGACGATGTGGGTTTTGTGATGGTGGTAGGCGGTGGCGACACCGGTGGTAGCGGTGGCAGCGGATGGCCGGTGGTCGGAGGTGAGGGGTTTGTGTGGCGATGGTTGCAAGGGTGGTGGTGGTTCGGGCAGCAGGCATGGTTTGAACTGTGGTAGTAGTCGGGTGTCGGGACAGGAAGAAGGAGGAGGTGATGGTGGTGTCGGTGACGGAATGTCGTCGGTTTGTATCGTCGTGTCGGAGAATGTCCGACACGACCGGGATGAGTATCCGGGGTTGTCGGACACGGGGTCGAAAATATGTATATGTACTAGAAATACATATAGTGGATGGGACGGGACGGGGACACGAACACAATGCACGATGTTGTTGTGGAGAATTTTTGGCTTGTGGAATTAGTGGAAGAGGTGCAAGGAGTCTCTCATTATATAGGAGGTGGACTCCTAGTTTGATAAAGATTAGAATTTTTTAAACCCCCGATGGATAATTTCGTCTTTTAAGTTTAAATCGCTAAAAATCAATTAGATAAAATCTCTCGAAAATAAAATAGAAAATCCTTATCTTTAATGTAAAGCTATTAAAAAATTATCCAATAAAATCAAATCGTGAATTAAATAACAATAAATATAATTTAAATATATTTTTATAGGTAAATAAAATATATTAAAATTTAATTTTGAAAATGAAAGAATATCTATGAATAATATTCTGCGCACCTCGCATGTAAACATGATGTTCTATATATATATATATATATATATATATATATATATATATATATATATATATATATATTAGTTTGATAAAGATTAGAATTTTTTAAACCCCCGATGGATAATTCCGTCTTTTAAGTTTAAATCGCTAAAAATCAATTAGATAAAATCTCTCGAAAATAAAATAGAAAATCCTTATCTTTAATGTAAAGCTATTAAAAAATTATCCAATAAAATCAAATCGTGAATTAAATAACAATAAATATAATTTAAATATGTTTTTATAGGTAAATAAAATATATTAAAATTTAATTTTGAAAATGAAAGAATATCTATGAATAATATTCCGCGCACCTCGCATGTAAATATGATGTTCTATTTATATATATATATATATATATATATATATATATATATATATATATATATATATATATATATATATATATATACATATATATACTCATATACACACTTACATAATATCCATAATATACCTCGTATACGTATTCGCACTCGATGTACAATTACTAGAAAAAAAATCATCGTAAAAATTTTAGGGGGTTTACATCCTACCCAACTTAAAAGAATTTCGTCCTCGAAATTTAGGAATAGATAGGGTAGGTAGGGTTGAGGCAATAGAAATTCGATCAAGTTGAAAGGCATACAATGAAGTTGATTTTCGAATAATCGAGTATTACGATAGCTAGGAAAATGAATTCATGGGTATGATTTGGAAGATATCTCATGACCACTATCAATTTTGATCAACAAAATGTGTACTCAAAATAGGCAAGAATCTCTTCCACCACGATGTTACAATATATTCAAAATCTAACTTGTTTTTGATATTGGCATAATTCTTGGCATAATCATCAAGGCCTTTCTATATTAAATCTTACTTCTATTTATCAAGATCTATATTCCATAAATCCTTTAATCCTTGAAACCTATTTTCTTTTCAATCATTAACCTTCAAAATTTTACTCACGTAGATTTTTAATCTCTATCTACATTCATGTTCTAAATGCAATCTTTAACGATAGATTTTTAGAACATTCAAATTTTTCTACTTCTAGTATTTTTCTTAAATCGAATTTTTGTCCTTCATAATAATCCTTCAATCCATTAAAATCACTTCTATCTTCATCACGAAAGTTGTATTCATAACCATCATAAAAAAAATCAAATCTTAAATCATCGAAAGAAGATTTTCAAAATTCTATCCCCAAGTTTATATTCCATATACATTGTTTTTCCAAATAGCCTTTGTCGTTCATAATCACCTCAAAAGTAAATACTAGGTGAATCTCTAACCTCCCTTTTTCCAACATAAACATGCATATTTCCTCAAGCTTTAATCCCTTTTGAAATTTCAAAAAAAAATTCAATTAAGTTAAAATTCAAACTCTTCTAGGAAGTTTACACTTTTTTTCTCAACGTAAAGAAAGTTTTATCCCTTATGCACCAACATAAAATTCATTTCCACTTTGGATTAATCTCAAACCTTTTTGGCACTCGCAAATATACTATCCTTTGATCTTCCCAAAATATAATATCACATCTCTTAATCAAATAGCACATTTAACTAATTCTCATATTCACGTATCATTTTACTTGATTTAGCCACTCATCTCCTTTATGATGCCCTCCAATCTAGCCCATGTCTAACCAAAGGGTGTCATGATCAAATCTTTATCTAAGCCGAAGGAATCAAAAGATCAAGGTTGCATGAATAATAGCAGAGCAAAATAAAATTTTCGAAGAGAAATCAAAACGATTTAGAAGAAAGTATTGGTTAGGCTCAATGGTCGTGATAGGGTTTGGATAATAAATACTAATTATTGCACAAAAATAAAATTTATGGGCCTAAGCGATTTAAGATAATGCACAAAAATAAAAGGCACGGGTTAACAATAAGCACAGGCTAAGCATTTAAGGAATTAAGTAGAACACAATCACATATCGGGTTGAAGGAATTGAGTCGAGATCCATGGTCGATAAATATATCGGTATCATGCTAACGTTACAGTTTAGTCTTTTTGACCCAAAAGTCATATCATGAAAATAGAGTACAAGAAGACGTGTTTTAGTGGCACGTGATATACCTATATGAAGGTGCGCTCGTCTAGGTCTTGTATGCGTAATCTGTTGGGATGAAACAACTGGTCTCGTGCTCCGAATATCAATATCACGGTTAGGGACACCAAAAGATCTAAAATAGAAAGTGGGAGTTCACTAAGGTGATATTTACGTACGAATAAATTGGATCTAATTAAAGCATGGGCCAAAGTAAATAAGTTACGGACACGCTTCTAGAGAAAAGGTACCCTTCTAGGTTGGGGTAGTAAGGAATAGTTCTATCGTTTCCAAATGTCCAACGATTAGAAGGTCAAGATAAAATTTTTAGAATTGGGGGAAGGTCGAGCAAGTCAAGGTTGAAATATAATCACATTGTTGGTAGATAACTAACTTCACTTGTATATGTGCAACTACCATGGTCATGGATGATATGGCAATTAATATCCCTCCTGGTAATCCCTTAATACAATATCTAAATCTATGAGTCGAGTCCCTCAACTGTTTCTCAATACAATTTAAAATAAACTACCACTTTCTCTAGTCGTTCTAGATCTTCAACCAAAATCATAACTTACGCCTTTGAATAAATCTCGAAAAAAAACTTCCTTATATTGCTAGTAAATTTCTCCAAAATTGCATTATCTATCCAACCTTCAAATTCAAGAATTATGACCAATAATAAATTACCAAATATATATATATATATATATATATATATATATATATTTATAATATTATATATATTTTTATATATTTTATTTATATTATATATATATATATATATATATATATATATATATATATATATATATATATATATATATAATATAATATATATATATTATATATAAATATATATATATATATTTTATATATATATAATTATATATATAAAAAAATATATATATATATAATTTATATATATAATATAGATATATATTTTTTTAATATATATATATAAAATATAAATATAATATATATATATATATATATATATATATAGATATATATATATATTATATATAATTAAAAAAAAATATATATATATTTGATATATATATATATTTGATAGATATAAATCACAACTTTAAACTCAAATCTAAATAGATTATAGATCGTCAATCATAGGACACAATTCAAAATTTGAAATTTTTTCCTCAAACACGATTTCATATCTTCCTAAACATTTTAAACCAAAATTTCAATATCATACTTCAAACATGAAATTTAAAATTTCAATATCATTACTTCAAACATGAAATTTAAAATTTCATGAACTTATTAATTGTGAACCATACAACCCAATTTAAAACCTTAGGGTTTACCAAGCTTTATCAATCGCTTTCATAATCTTACAGCAAAATAATTTTTTTTTCAACTATCTTTATACCTCTTCAAGGATGTATATCTATGATTCACAGAATCATAAATATTGTTCAAAGACCTTCAAAAATTAAAACTCAAAAATCAATTCAATTTCTTTATCAATTGTATATAGATTTCACTATATTTTGTAGATGAAATTCTAACAATCCTTCGAAGTTATTGATGTTGCTACTACCCAACTTGGATTAACAAATCCCTAAGTTCATACTTCTTGAAAATATGGCCCTTATCCTCATATCTTATAACTCAAATAGGATATCAATGCATACTAGTTGTCAATGTAATCCTTCTAGCCATGTGGTGACCTATGAGC
The DNA here is from genome assembly GCA_029216955.1 of Iris pallida. NCBI lineage: Eukaryota > Viridiplantae > Streptophyta > Magnoliopsida > Asparagales > Iridaceae > Iris > Iris pallida. The sequence continues at coordinate 108,040 of JANAVB010036061.1, forward strand.
ATATATTAGTGTAGTCATCTTCCTCGTTATCACTAAGCACGAAACTAAGAATTTACGGTAGAAGGAGTCAAGCAAGATGCAAATCAAGGAGGTCACCAAGAGTTCAGAATTTGAAGTCAAGAAAGGATGTCAAGTAGGCGGATGAGATTCTAGACTCTATCCTATGTGCAGGTTCACACCGGTACAGTAACGTAACCGAAGTGAAAGGAGATCTGCATTGGCCACCACAAAAACATGTAACGCTCCAGTCCCAAAATACGTAGGACTAGGCACGTAGACATGCCAGCTGATTCTACGAAGTATATAGGCCTCGTATGGATACATAAGCTGTAAAAACAGTAAACCACAACAAACTAATCTCATCCACAAAATAAAAGAATAAAAGATATCATATAATCAACTATGAATGGTCATTGGTACATGTCGTTGGGCGGAGACAAATCTACTACCAACTATGAAAGGAATACACAACAAAAGAAAGAGTTTGGTGAGCGGAGCGAAGACGATCAAAGTGCAATCATCCTCAAAGAAATAGAGATGATCATGGCCACGGCTAGAACACCTGCGAAAGATAAGAGCACACATCTGGCAAGATAACCAGGTCCTCAGAGGGACGTAACAAGATAAAATCATGCCAATAATTGAATAATAAAAGCTACACAAAAAAGTATGCATGAGTAAAGGTTCTAACCATTCTATGTGGAATGCACTTTAGAGGACAACGTTCTACGCAGGGCTGTAATGGATTCACACAGCAAGTAATAAGAGTAGCCACAAATGTACGCTCATCCGAGACACTACCGGTCGGGTAACACGTAGCGCTCATCCGAGACACTATCTTCCAATGTACGTAAAATAAATGTAGCCCCTATGCTAGTAGCTGTCCCCTTTCCCCCAATAATACTATACATGTGTCGTAACCACGATACAAACACGTGTCGTTTCCACATACTATTTTGTAATAGATAACTGTCAAGTCTTCTAACATGCATCTATTGACAGTTATTCCTACGCATGTACACGGGTGTTCAGCCAACACGCACGTGACCCCTACATGACACTCACAACTCACGCACAAGCCGTGGCACATCGTGACGGTTTATGAGATGCTCTAAACATATGGTAGTCCCTTAACTCTAAGCCAATTGTATAAAATATCATAATTTACATCTACTTATAATTTAGAAAGAAACAAATTAAAAAGAAATAAAACATGCATGATATTGAGCAAGAAATTAAACAGCAAAGGTAAGGAGTCTTGCCTGGTATGTCGCCGGGTGGTGCGATGTTCTGTCATGTTCCAACAGTACACTAGCCATGGTAGATGTGTAGGGGTCCAAAATTCATAAGAAAATAGGAATGTGGGATCAGTCATGATTAATGGTGATAATCGTGGAAAATTTGTGGGGGAGAAATACATATACTAGTCTAAAAAATTATTTATAACTTTTTGAAAACTAGCTTTTATTAGTCCCTAATACTTAGGAAAATATTTTCCAAATACTAGAAAAACCATCACTTGGTACTACTTTATAGTAAAGATATAATAACATATTCTAGAATAAATTTATATATATATATATATATATATATATATATATATATATATATATGTATAATATATATATATATATATATATATATATATATATATATATATATATATATATATATTTTATAGAAAACTAAATTTAACTTGGAAATAACCTTTTCAAGTAAAAGCAAAAATAATATATTTTTAGTCTAAGCCAAATCTATATTTGTTACGGTAATAATTTTGAAAACATATAAAATTTCTTAAATAATTTATTTATTACTGGCCATACAACCTAATATAAATAAAACTAAATTCTTATATACTAATATAATATTTATTGCATATGTGTTTAAGAAAGAATTAATTAAATAAATAAAAGCTAAAATAAAAATAAATGAATATGTATTCTACTATATAATAGAAAAACTTAGATGGTGAAAATTTTGAATTCCGAAAATACCCTTGCATGTCTATCTATTCTACTATATAATAGAAAAACTTGGATGGTGAAAATTTTGAATTCCGAAAATACCTTTGCATGTCTATACTAATTAAAAATTATTTATTAATTTTAATAAAGTCAACTTAATAATTAGGAGGCTACCCTTTGGTCTTCCTAAAGAATCTTCCTAAGTTAATTAAAAGAATGTTAAAATACGTGCAAGGCACGTGCACATATGCTAGTAGAAATAGAGCGAGAGAGAGGGAGTGGAACCAGAGAGAAATAGAGGAAGAGAGAGGAAAGGAGTGAAAGGACTCACCGGGGTTTCGTGCTGGCAGCGGAGGATGGTCGCCGATCACGGCTCGTCGCGGCGGTTCGGATGGCGACGGCTGCGCCAGGCTGGTACGAGCGGAAGGCGGTGGTGTAAGGCGATGGCTCCGGCGCTGGCACAGGAATAGAGCTGAGCGCGACGGTGCGAGCAAGGAGGAAGGGTACGGGGGCCTGCCCGTCGTCAGCGGTGGGGAATCCCTGCGGTGGCACGGGGATACGACTGCAGGGAACTCCTGGACGCGACGATGGTTGAAGAGGAGGCCGGCGGTGGGATCCGGCAAGCACGGCGGGTGTTCGTGGATGCCGGGCGACGATGAAGCGGCACCTATGTGTCGGCCACGATCGGGATCTGACCGCATGGAGGAGCTCCGGTGGCTCGATGCACGCCGGTACGAGTTTGGTGGCGATGGCCGGTCAAGGTGAAGGAGGAGGAGGCAGAATCGAGGGCTGCGACGGAGACACAAGGTTTCAGTGGAGGAGCGCCAGAGTCTGGGGCCGGCTCGGCGCGGAGGTCGACGCCGGGGCGACGGCCAGGTTAGGTTTATGTTCTTGTTCTTATTCTTGTTCTTTTTTTGGATGTTGGTAACGATGGTGGTACGGGGCTTGTGGTCGACGGTTCAGGTGGTGGTGGTGTTGGAGGATTTGGCCGAGAAGTGGCCGTGGTGGGGCGACGATGGCAGTGGTACGGGCGGCCATCGTTGTTGGTGGCGACGATGTGGGTTTTGTGATAGTGGTCGGGGGTGAGGGGTTTGGGGTGGCGATGGTGGTAAGGGTGGTGGTGGTTCGGGCAGCGGTCATGGTTTGAACGGTGGAAGTGGTCGGGTGTCGGGACAGGGAGAAGGAGAAGGTGATGGTGGTGTCGATGACGGAATGTCGTCGGTTTGTATCATCATGTCGGGGAATGTCCGACACGACCTGGATGGGTGTCCGGGGTTGTCGGACACGGGGTTGAAAATATGTATATGTACTAGAAATACATATAGTGGATGGAATGGGACGGGGACACGGACACGATGTACGATGTTGTTGTGGAGAATTTTGGCTTGTAGAATTAGTGGAAGAGGTGCAAGGAGTCTCTCCTTATATAGGAGGTGGACTCCTAGTTTGATAAAGATTAGAAGTGTTTAAACCCCCGATGGATAATTCCATCTTTTAAATTTAAATCGCTAAAAATCAATTAGATAAAATCTCTCAAAAATAAAATAGAAAATCCGTATCTTTAATGTAAAGCTATTAAATAATATCCAATAAAATCAAATCACAAATTAAATATCAATGAATTTAATTTAAATATCTTTTTATAGGTAAATAAAATATATTAAAATTTAATTTCAAAAATGAAAGAATATCTATGAATAATATTCCACGCACCTCGCATGTAAACATGATGTTCTATTTATTTCCTAAATTATCATCTATACTTCTATAACAAAATAGCTTTTTTTTAAAAATGTTTTTGCAATCGTGACATATTTTATAACTAACATAAATTATTTACTTTATATTATTTTTGGAAAAATATTTATTTAAATTAAATGGAGAAAGTTTATAAGAAAACTTTTTAAAAAATATATATACCTCGTATACGTATTCGCACTCGACGTACAATTACTAGAAAAAAAATCATCGTAAAATTTTTTGGTGGTTTACAACCATGGTCCCACAAATGGTGTCGCCACGCTGCTCTACGGCTCCTCTAGCGAACTCGAACACGATCTCTCCCGACTGACTAAACACAACACATCCCCGGTGACAATCAATGCTGGCAAAGTATTTACTCAACCAGTCCATGCCGATCACTATGTCAAAACTCGGGAGTGGCATTATGAGTAAACTAGCGCACATTTCCCGGCCGCCTATGGTAATGCGGCGACCAACGCCAGCATCCTTTACCAAGATGATGCCTCCGTCGGTTGAGATTTTATAGGTGCAGTCTAAAGATTCAGATACAATACTATTTCTAAAAATAAAATCTGCAGATATGAAGCTATGACTGGTGCCAGAATTGAATAGAGCAATAGCTGAAAAAGACTAAAGAAGAACAGAACCTGCTATCACATTAGGAGATGCTAGTGTCTCTTCGACCGCCATGGTGTAAGCTCTGTCCTGCTGCTGGTACTAGACGAAGCGCTGCTGCTGTGTGGACAGGGGCCCTCTCTGCTGCTGGGGAATCATGGGCTTCATCGGTGCTCTCGAGGCAGGAGCTACCCTCTGTGCTGCATGACTCTGCGCCGCTGGATACTCCCTCATCTTATACGCGCTCGAACCACAGAACAAGCATACTCTAAGTTGTCTTCTGCACACCTCCTACGTATGTCCCGGCTTCCTGCAATGGCCACAGGTGGGAATCGTCTGTCTTGACTGGTTCTGCTGGGAGGCAGGGGCTTTGGCTGAAGGCTGGTATTGCTGCTGGAAACGGGGCTGTGGCTGCCGCTGTGCCGCGGTCTTTCCTGGAACATTGGACCTCTTTTTCGAGCTGGTCTGGTCGTTGCCTCCTCCGTAGGTGTCCCTATCTCTTTTCTGCTTGTGCTTCTGTTCCTTCTCCATGTCCTGTGCGACCTTCAAGATCCTCTCGTATGTGCTGGCTTGGCTGGTGGCGATGGCTATACAAATCTCATAGGATATCCCCTTCCTAAACTTCTTGGCCTTGGCTGTAGGGGTCAAGGCATCTGCGAAGCGACTGAGTCGGGAGAACTCGACGGAGTACTCGTCGATGGAGAGGTTGCCCTGCTCCAGGATCTCAAACTCGTTATCTAACTTCTCTTTGGTTGCGTCTGGGTAGAACTTCATCTTAAAGAGCTACTTAAATTCTTCCCAGGTCACGTCTGGCGAGGTGAATCAGGGCTCATCTCTGTACCACGTACAAGCGATGTCATAGAGCTGCATGCTAGCAGTCTCGACCTTTTTGTCTTCCGAAATCCGAGCCATCTGGAGATTGCGATCCACGTTCTCCAACCAGTTGTCTACGTAGAGGATCCCTTCCGTTCCTCTGAATTCCCTGGGCCTAAGGTCCATGAAATTGATGGAAGTTCTAGGGCGCAGCGGCTGAGCCTCCCTAGTCTGAAGAGCCTCCTTCAGTGTATCACGGAAGATGTCGGCCTGCCTCGTCTGGGAAGTGATGAGCTGCTGAAAAAATCCCGAGGAGTATGGCATTGTCCAGCGCAGGTGCTGGAGATAGGACTGGTGCTGGATGCTGAAGGGGTACTGCTGATGGAAGGGTGCAGGCTGCTGGAAAGGTGCTGGTAGAGGAAATCGTGCTGATGGCGGAGTCGGCGAGGGGAACTGGGGAGGGTGGTGGGATGTCATCACGGCAAAATCTCGTGGTCTTCGGCTGGAACATCTCGCCTAAGTAGGTGAAGCAGCCTCCGTGAGTCGGTAGGGTTCCATTCGTGGAAGACCCTCCAACGTTCGCTGGGGTGTTCAAGTGAGCGGTCTTCCTGCCATGAGAATCCATCTGACTGCCATGAAAGTAAAATCGTTAGTTGGTATGAAGATTAAAACAGGATGCAGATCAAAGAATAATTGGGTTTAAAATGTGGAATTTCAATAACGGTTTTAAACATGTGGAGATGGTCCTTAATTCTAGTCTTATTCGCAGGCCAGCAGTAGCACATCTAAGTTGAGTACCACCATGAGTTTTGCTGTTTTTGCAAAAATGGACCTGCATGGGCCACCAAAAAAATGTGTCACGATCCGCACCCAGTATTTGGGCATGGGCCGTGGGTACGTCCAGCCTACGCTGCAGAGTCGGCGGTAGTACACTGTCTAGTCATCTCCACATTTATAAAACAACCACACAATTTATATGTATTTGTAGAGTTTAAGCCACATCACAGAATAGTTTAAAACAAGATGAATCATATATAAAATGTCACAGTTTGGATAGAAAGATAAATGAGACCGACAACTCCAACACAGATCAAAAGTATAAAGTGATATAGTCTCAAAAGATGAATGTACTAAGGAACATTCTCAACCAACTCATGAGTCATAAAATAGAAATAACAAACTACAATCTCAAACTAATCCATGTTGCCATGAAATATAAAAGAACAGAACAATTATCGGAGGACCGGACTTTTACTTCATGTTACAAACTCGCTTGTACAAAGAAAGCCTAGGGATGAAAACCTAGGTACAATAATCTAAGTACAATTATTTATTTTAGATTCTGGGGGGTGACGATAGAGGCTCGGGAAAGCGACAGCAGCTCTGCCTTACTCCTTGGACGATCGGTATGCAGCCTTGGCTCCAGAAGATTGCTTGGCGTTGAAAGAAATGCTCTCTTTGCTTTCTCTGCTTCTCCTCTCCAAGTATTCTAGTGCTCTCTCTCTCTATATGTGTACTCTTCTCTGTATCTTTCTGCCTGTGTCTCTCTCTTTTTTTTTCTTTTTTTCGCAGGAGAATAGCACCCTGCTATTATAGGAATGGAATGTGATCATTAGGGTTGCAAATGATTGCTTCTTGGAGATGGCGGCGGCCTGTGGATTGGTGAATCTAGGCCATTTGTTTTGATTGTGAGGAATCCGGACCATTAAGTATAGATTACAACAAATCTCATCAGCAATTAATACTGATTGGAATAAATCTTTCTCCGTGATGATCTGCTGATGTCCATGAATAAATTTGATTTATTCTCCTGCCACGTGTCCCAGATTATTGGGATTTGACCCAATCTCTGATTGGAATAAATCTGGAAGATTGATCGGCTTAGGACACGTGTCCTAGGAGCCGCTGGGGGAGATCTGAATCGCATGAATATTAAGCCGTATAAGGTTTGGGCCGTATAAGGTTTGGGCCACGTGTCAGGGCTGCTCGGGTAGTGGCCCCCCTCGAACCTTTGAACTGCATGGAGATGATCTTTGCGAGCCGCATTGGGATGCATCTGCCTGAGCTGCATGGAAAGGGTCCTCTTGAGCCACATAGGGGAGGGCATCCACTTGGGCCGTATGAGACTGTTTCAGCCTGAGCCGCATAGGACGGCTTCATTCTGAACCGCATGGGATGTCTTCGCTTGAGCCGCATATGAACGCCCACGTGGCAAAGACACGTGGCACTTTATAGATCTCGGGGAATTGTGTCAGAGATCTCTTTCTCTTCCCTAGAAGTCTGTCATTATGACAGAGTCATAATTACTTCTTTTTGTGTCAGGGCTGTCACTTTTTCAGAGTTGTCAGCCGTCAAAATAATTAATGCAAGAGGGCAGAGGAGAGGACTATCCCGCCACGTGTCTTTTGAGCCGCATGGGATGTCTGGGGCCGCATAGCCCCTTATGCCGCATGACCCTCTGCGCCACATGGGCTATCTGAGCCGTATGGGGTTTCCTGGCCGCATAGATCATTTTCATGCTTCTATAAGACCCCCTTCAAAGTTTTCAATTTGCAAAATTGAAATACTTTGAATAAGAAGCATGGTCGTATTCTTCTGGCCGCATATGCTACGCTGGCCGCATGGATAACTCGGCCGCAGAATGTTATGGCCGAATGAATTTTAGCAGCAGGGGTGTATCAGCCGCATAGCTCTTTGCCATGTGTGCGGGCCTTTGATTGCCTCGAATTCGTTAACGCCGTTTAGGGTGGAATCCCAAGGGTTGGCTCATTAAATCTTTTTTTGGATACTATGCCCTAGTTGAATCTTGGGGATAAAATCGAGGAGTCGGTTGCACCTTCTACGAGGCGGTTACTAATCCACGTGTCTTTCCCTTCTCTCCTTCTGATAAATAAGAGAGTTTTGAGAGGAGAACTTCTTTAATTTCTCTCTTACTGTAAATCTTCCCTGTCCCGATCTTTATTTCTCTCTTCGATTTTAGCAGATGGCTCCCAAGAAAACTGTTGCGGCAAAGAAGGCAGCGTCTTCGTCGAAGGGCAAGGCTGCTTCTACTTCGACTGCGGCCGCTCTTCCACCAGTCATCGTCCCCAATTATCCTGACGTTCATCCCCCATTATTGGTAAGGAGATTGTATGAGTTGAAAAACCCTAACCGCTATGGCTACGTCGCATACTTTATGCACGAGCCTTTACGAGCCGCATATTCATCCTATGGCTGAGCTGGGAGCCGCATAAGAATATCCATTGTGTCGCATATACGCTTTACTGACGAAGCCGCATAAGCGACGCTGAGCCGCATGGACTTTCACTGAACCGAGCCGTATAATATTTTCTTGAGCTTGAGCCGCATGAGGCTTTGCTAAATTAGAGCCGCATGGGTGCTCTCCCCAGCCGCATGGGACTTGAAAGCCCCCAACCATTCTTTTTATCCATCTTTTTAACTCACCCTTTTTCTTTCTTCTTTTCAGTAAATTTGCCAATAAATGCTGCTGGAGAACTCCTGGTGGGTAGTGCCCAAGCTGCCCTGGGTTATAGGTATGACCATATTGTTCAGCATATGGCGGATCAACTGCCAAGTGACGAACCCTCGCTAGACTAAATGCCATCAAGAATCAGTCTTTCCATTTCCTTAATGCTATGATGAACTCCGAAAATTTGAAGGGGAGTATTTAAAGCCTGCGTTTTTTTTGGAGACGCCTTGACCGTGAAGAACAGTCATGTTCTGGAGGTGTCGGAGAATTGGAGTTTTGTCTCTAACGGAATGGCGATCCGCATCCCCCAGATGGAGCGACACTTCCCATTATCTTGGTTCAATATGCTCCTATTGGACGGAAGATGGAGGAGACTTTAACCCCTACCAGAAGTGGATGTTCGTGGGGAACATCCATTATAATAACAATCTGAAGTCCGTGACTGGCGGCAAGGTGCATACTAGCTGTTCTGTGACGGGATTGGTCCCAGGTTCTTTCTTGAATGTGGCGGGCCCTAACTTCATTTTCACCGCCGATACTTTTATAAATCAACTTGCTCGGAAGGGCTCCTATCCAGTTGGTCGTTGATGTTCCCTGGTTGGGTACATCCTATTCCCTCGTGGACCAATCTGTCTACGTGGATCTTGTAGAAGTATGAGGCCTTTTTGTGTGAGATTGGCCTTACCACACTATCCGAGAGGCACCAGTCATGGCTTGTCCATAAACAAGAAGCTGTTCATGTCTCTGCTGGAGATGTATAATTGTCGTACGGGAACCTTTTACACACCTGTAGGGGAAATGGGACTCGCGCTCCATGAAATGCACGCGGTCTCCAAGCTTCCTTGGGGGGACGAAGCTTTTGAAGCGTATACTCCCACTAATGAGGAACTCAAGATTTGGAACGACGGTATCCTGGCTTCGTGGCTCTTTACCAAGAGATATTGTGCCATTATAGCACATGTCATAAGATAACCCGAAAGGATAGTAACTCGGAAGGGAATGCTCCCCACACCAAGGACTGGGTGCACTATCTCTTTCGACAGATGCCTCAGGTCAAGTTACCTCTCGTCGCCCTCGATCTCGGAAAGCGGTTAAGGACTTGGTGTCGTCGGCTAAGAGAGTGGCCACTACCAGTGACAGTTCGGGAGTAAGACTGAGCCTTTTGGTTACTTTTACCAGGATACCCAAGAGCTGTCCGAGAAGGCGCTTCTGGCAGGATTTTTGATGATCTGGCTAAAATTGTGTAGTCTCGGGAGGAGCCGATTCTATTGAGAGAATTAGTCGTAACTTCATCCTTCCTGCTGTGAAGTTAGTTTTGCGAATCAGGCTAGCCCTCCTCCCGGCCATGGTATGCAGCATCCATCGTGGCCTCCGCACCTTCACATCTAAGTCATCGTTCGCGACGTGACCAAGGATTTCGAACGGACTGAGTTGCCCTATCACTATTTGATGGGGTGGCTGTTGATACATTATCCGTCTTTGATGAGACCGGGCTCTGAAGATGGTGTAACTGATGACGATGCATTCATCTTCCGTTATCGTGATGAGCCTTGGGATTATGAGACCATGCGGGCTTGCCGGGTGGCATTGGCGAGGGCAGATATACCATATTTTCGTATCCGTCCCTCGCTTTACTGCTAGGGACATAGAGGCAGTACATCTTGACGGTACTGCGCCCCCTCAACTTCTGGACGGCCAGATGCTCCTGTGGCTGCGTAATATCCGACCCGCACATCTGGTGTATCGTAACCGCAATACTGTTTTTCTGGAGCCTTATCTGCCTAGCAGGTTTGCCCGGCAGTTTGGATACAGCCAACTTTGTCTATACAGCCCCAGCTCTTGTCTGGGTTATGAAGGTAGCCTTTTGATGGTATCAGGGCTTGGCAATATTATGATTCATTCCATACTCGTACCATTTTCTCGGTCCCTGCCATTAAGGAGTCAGTAGAGATCTTGTATATGGCAGCTTTGTATCATCATGGCGAACAAACCCCCGGTCGGTTTTAACCCAAGTACCAGTTTTATTGTTGGTACCGGTCTGGAGAAGGATCTAAAGGGGCCAAGAAAAGAAAGACTAGAGTCGAAGTGCCAGATTTGGATTCCGCTGCTGAGGGTGATAAAGGCAACGAGCATGATAGAGATGACTTCCAGTGGCAGACGCAGAGGTGGATCAGCCGCCTATTTTGTCAGATGAGATGTTGGGGGATCAGTCACTCGTTGCGCCTGGTCCTACTCCGAAACGTAGCTGGCAAGTTTCTCCTATTGGCGGTGTTTCTCGATCCGGAAGCTGGTTGCAACTAGGCACCGCCCGCTAGCCATAAAAAAAGTAGAGAAGAAGTCAACCCTGCATCAGAGGTAACCAAACCGCTCTCGATTCCTTCTTCCTTCTTTCCTTAGCTTCAATTCTAATCATCTTCGTTCCCTCTTTTAGGTGTCAGGAGAAGAAGAAGAGTTTCAAGATGCCGAGGTAGTGACCCAGGATGACGGGGACTCCGTGAGCCTGTTCCTCTTCAAGATGATGCAGATCAATCTGTATCCTCCTTCGAGGTAGCGGAGACAGAGGACGCGGCTGAGTTTCACTCGGGGATCGCGGGTGAGGGGACCATGCCAGCTGTGGATGAGCTGCAGCCTTCATGCTCCTTCCCTGGTAAGATTAGTCGAATCTTAACCTGTGAGGAAGCCTATCTGCTCTATCATCACGTCCTTCGGGTCACGTCGATTGATTGTCATTCTGGGCATACAGGTCTTGCCTCTCCAGTCCAAGGATGGACTGTCGAGACAAACCCAGTCGAAGGGGCATTGGTGGAGAGGGGTGTACCCCCTCACCTTCCTGCTCATTTTGACGGGCTTTCTGGGGGCTCGAGTTTAACGGGCCAGGTATCGGGGCAGTCGGACAGGGAACGATGGTCCTTGCGTCATCCTCTGCTCAGTGGCCCCGAGGATAGACCTTTCTGCTCTACCGAGTGTCCGAGCTCTCCGGGTGGCGGAAGATGAGTTAGTCGCCATTCATGCATCGTTCTACTCAGACTTGTTCCCCTGGTGGCAAGCTCTAGCGTTACTTCTCCGACGTTGCCGTCCCTGCTTCCTCTGACGCCATCCTCTGCTGAAGTTCTGGACGACGCATTACAGGACGTGGTTGGCAGTTTTCATCGTCATTTGAAGAGGGGAATCGAGGCTGCTGTGGAAAGAGGGACCTCTTTCACCTTGGCCCGGCAATGCGCCCAGGGTTAAATTAACATCCTTAGGAATCTTCCTGGTGATGCAGGGATGGCTTCGCTTCTGGAGGCAAAATTGTTAGAGGCTGATAGCTGGTGGCCGAGCTTTGAGTATTGCGACAGGCTGATCTGTCTGTTGTTATAAACGAGAAGCGGGGTTCCCTTATTGCTGTTATAGAGAGGACTAGGGCTGCTCGGGATAAGACCAGATCGGCCATACTGAAGGATCTCAGCGATTTATCTGATCGGTATGATCAACTGAGTTATGCGAATGAAAACGTCACGGCTGGGAGGAATCTGTCTTCTCGTGAGATTACTGAGAGCGGGAGCAGATCCTTGCGCTTCAGAAGAAGTTAACTTTCTTGGAGTCTAAACTTGAGGCTTCCCGAAATAGCAGGGGGCTAATTGTTCAGGAGGCTGACGGGGTTAATCAGGCTTCGACTGACCTGGAGACTGCCCTGAAGAAATTGGAAGATGACTGCCAGGCGCTCTTGGGCTTGGATAATGGAGAACGGTTATTCCACGAGGCCGAGCGTCGGGCTCGACGACGGATTGAGCGGGGGACCACCTCAGTGAGAAATCGGCTCCTGGAATTGTGTAATGCCGAACTATAGTCGGCTTTTCTTTCTTTTGTTTTTTTTCTTTTTTTTCTTTTGAACGGGACATGGTCCCAAACATGTAGTGTTTTTTTCTTCCTTCAAATAAAGAGTGCTTTCAATTCTACCCTTCATTGTATTGCTTGCGCCTGTGATTTTGTTTGCCCCGCATGGGGGGCTTGTTTGTGACCTGTCATCCATGGCATACCTTGGTTTTAGGTACAGATAACAAGTTTTGGTCAGGATACCTGAAACAGCCATGTCAAAGTGATCATGGGTGCTTGGTATTAGGAAAAGGAATGCCGTAGAACAGCTGGACTCCTGGGGCATTATGAGATGGTAGGTTTGTGCTAAGAAACTTAGCTGAGGATATTTGTGGACCTACTATCCTTGGCGTACCCTGGTTTAGGATACGGATAATAGGATGAAGGGGAACCGACATACTTGTTCAGAGGTAATGAGGACATGGCAAGTAGAAAAGTTTTTAAACGTAGAGTCTTCCTACTCAGAGGTAATAAGGACATGGCAGGAGTGAACTCGACGGAGGATATTGGTGGTCAACAGAGGACATTTGTGGTCAACAGAGGACATTTGTGGTCAAATAGGACATTTGTGGACCTATTACCCTTGGCGTACTCCGGTTGTGGGTACAGATAATAGGTCGAAAGGGGATCATCATACTTACTCAGAGGTAATGAGGACATGGCAAGTATGAAGGTTTCTTCGACGGAGCCTTCCCATTCAGAGGTAATGAGGACATGACAGGAGTGGGCTCAATGAAGGAGGGCACATAGAACGACTCAGAAGTAATGAGGACGTGGAAGTTCTATGTAAGGGGTGATTTGTTTTTGGCGGAAGTGGAACGACTCAGAGGTAATGAGGACATGGCCGGTTTTGGAAATTTGTGGATCGATTACCCTTTTTGTGCACTGGGAGTGCGGGTATTAGATCATGAGGGAGGATCTCCATCAAGAAGAAAGTTCAGAGGTATGATCATACATGACTTGCTACCTGAAAGAGTGACCGAGATGTGAGTTCAGAGGTACCAACGGGTACATGACTCGAGAATCTGGAGAATGGTGAGCGTGAATTCAGCGGTACCAGCGGGTACATGACTAAAAATTGGAAAACTATGAGGGTGAGTTCAGTGGTACCAGGGGTACGTGACTCAATAATCTGGAGAATGTTGTTTAGACATAATATTTCTTCAGAAACTTGCCGTTGACGGGCAACATGAGCAAGTCTCCGTTTTGCTTAGCGAGGCGGTAAGCATTGGAGAACACAGCCTCGAAGACAAATGGACCTTCCCATTTTGGCTGGAACTTGCCAGGCGATCTTGTGAGTCGTGACCATTGGCCTCCGGACTGCCAGAACAAGATCGCCCACTTGGAATGTTCTGATTTGACCTTCTTGTTGAAGGCTCCTGAGATGCGTGCTTGGTATAGCTCGATCCTTTGCTGAACTAGGAGGCACTTTTCATCTAGGGCCTCCAACTCTTGTAGTCGACCGGTAGTTGTCATCCGTCGTCAATTGATAAGTGAGGGCGACACGGAGTGAGGGTATTTGAGTCTCTAAGGGAGAAACTGCCTCACGTACATAGAGAGAATGGTGTGTTCCGGT
>JANAVB010036062.1:0-34956 GCA_029216955.1 Iris pallida
CTCCCCCCTCTCCTCCAGCCTCCTCTGGCAGCTTCCGAGCTTCTTCGGCTTCTCCGACTGGCCTCGTCACCTCCCCAAGCTTCTCTGACACACAACGACGCTCGTCGCACTCCGGGGCCTTCTCCACATAGGTTGGGAACCCCACCCACTCCAACATAAAAAACGTAAAGGCATTTTAAGCTTCTGGTACAAATTAGCTGATGAAGAAAACAGTAAATACATCTGGGAGGTTTCTGCATCTCGGAAGAGACAATCCATCTAAATTAGTCTGGTTCTCTCACGTCAAAGCAATTGGTAGCAAAAGATAGCACGTGAGTTTTCACAATGCATAGTCCATAGCTCAATGTAAGTACCGTCATGTTAGGACATCAATGTTCTCAGCGAAATAATCCCAAAAATAGTATGAGGCATAGCTCTGTATTCTTCCTCTGCATCTATCTAGCTATAGCTATCATGGTTTGCTCCTTCTCCAAGTTACGAGAATTCTACCAACATTGTGCAGTAGTCAGATCTGGAACTCATATCCGTCTTTGAAACAACATAAACATCATCATAGTATATCTAAATATCGAGATGTCCATGTCACACCAGTACAAAAAGCCTTTTCTTACTTTAGAACATATGTATGTTAAACAAAAGAAGAAATCACTCCAGACCTAGCATTAAATCATGGGATCTCCGCTGTTAACTACCTATTTTTCCATCTGAATATAATTTTGTTTCTTTATTTTTCTTTTAATATATACAGCATTAATATTGTGTAATTGGAGGAATTAACTATCGAGCAATTTAGAAAAGGTCCAATAAATTCCATACAAGCAATCATCTCCTTAGGGCGGTATCCTAAAATATTTTTCTTATCTTTTAGAATACCAAACATTCATTATTTCAGCTTGATAACCCAACTTAAAGGCCTATTTGCGTTTACCATTCAGGCCATTCTGCTTACAGAAGCCTAATCTTTAGAAACTAATTATCAAATAAAAGAAATTGAGTTAAAATAATAAAAATTAGCATCCCAAAATATCAAATAAACTTACAATAAAATTGTCACATTCATACATATGTAAGTATGTTATCGGCTGGGCCCAGGGAGCTACCTTATTGAGTTCTTGAAATAGTTTGACCCAAAAAAGCCATGTCCTCTGTCATCCTCCACAACATCTTCAAGCCCAACTGTTGGAGTTATTGTATCTAAACAACATGAACCATCTTACCATTGTTACGCCTGAATCTTCGGCCATCAATGTTTATATAAGTGAAAAGAATGGGCTATTCACTTTGACAATACAACTAAGTTTTAAAGAGAATCAATATTTATGTAAAACACAAAAATTGAATTTAATTCTAACTCTGTACAAGAATTCTATTTAATTGGACATGCACCTATATATAGTATTTTACACACATCATATCGTATTAGAATAACAATTGATGCATAAGAATCTTTTGAAAATAAATCAAATGATCTATATTAGTGCATATAGATCCATGCACCTACACTAACAGTCAGTTTGCAAAAAAGAGACTACATGTAGTTCGTCAAGATGACCTGCTACGCTATTAAGTTCTCATATCAGACAATAGAGGCACCTTGACCATAATGAATGATTAGATTCAAGACGTTGAATGAAAACAATATGCAAGTGTATGGACCTTTTACTTGAATTTGCATAGTATAATTCAAATAGATTACAACTGGTAAAATAGATGCATATCCACCTTCCTCTGCAGTCTGCACTATGATCACACCATACAAGTTGATGCTAGTTGCAGGTGATCAGGTAACAATTCCAAGGTAAGTTATGACCAACCATGTAGGCAACCATTTCAACACTCGCCCTCGTGTGTGAGGCAGAAGGATGGAACATATGGATCATGAAGCTCATGTCAAGAACCTCAATGAAAAGACTTGTACCAAGCCTTTAAGTATCAATCGTTTTGAATTGGAGGGTGTTGATACCAACCGAATTAACACCAATAGGGTCATGTACTAAGAAGGATATTTGTTTAAAGGAATAATTTCCTTTTATAATTCCAAGCCCTTCACATAAACACAGAATCAAAATAATAAATGTAGTGCCACTAATTGCAAAAAGCAAGTGAATAAAAAAATGTAGGGCCACAAATTCCAAAAGCAAGTGTATCGGAGGACTTGACAAATGAAAAGGGCTCCAAGCGACACTTACTGTCTGAGATGATAGGTTTAATCTACGGATCAAAATTTCATACGTAGTCATAGAATCTTTTCTTTGTTCTTCACTATATACTTGTCAAATAATTATTAACTGCCTCATAAGAGCCATAACATTCATTACTAATCACCTAGTAAATACACAATTCCGCTATATAACCAGAGTCAAATAACCTTGCTTTTTGAGGAATAAGCATATAATTTCATTCTGGTGGAAAGAAACGATGGAAACTATAACAGATTATAAATCTTTGATAAGAGATTTACCCAAGAGCCAAAATTCACATATGAATATCCTAATATCTACTATAATAACACAGATAATACATAAAGGGCTACTTGATCCTGATTGTTGAAGTCATCATAAGTCGAAGAGACACTCTACTGTCAATCACAAACCTAGAGTGCAAGTTAGAAGCCTAGATGACAAACTAATCGGTCAAGATGAAGAGTGTAACAAGCCCTTCTACTTGTGTTTCCTGATAACTTTATGCACATATGTCCATGTTTATCTACTTGTATTTCCCCTCAATGCTCAACTTCAACTCCAAATAAATTAAAAATGAGAAGAAAAATACAATCAAGGTTTTTTTTCACGGACACGGATACTATATGACAAGGTAAGGACATGCGACATAAACACGGTGCCTATTTGGAATGTCCTACTGTATGTGGAGTGTTTGTGGTGTGTTTGATACATGTCCAAACTGACATATCCTAGATTTTTTGAGTGTCCATGCTTCCTAGATCCATGGACATGGAAAAAAAAAAGCAATGAATATAATTGCACATAACAAAGAAACAAAAGGCATAAAAGATGTAGTGCCAAGCAAATGAAAATGTGTTGGACTCGACATTGAGCTAAGGAACATGAATTTCTGAGATGGCCATAAATTTGTGGATCCAGACATAAGCACCATTTTGTTCCTAGTAGACATTAGAATCTCTCTCTTCATTCTCGAATATTCAACAAAAAGTTAATCACTAACTGCCTCATAATAGATGCTCCACTATTTATCACTAATCCAACTGATCCTACAGTTTGTTATGAATAAGCTTATAAAACTTCAATCATGTAGATAAGAAGGAGTGTGATGTACGCTGACAAATATTTACATTTAACATATCGGAAGAAATTGATAACTTCCACTTCAGAAATATATAAGAGGCAACATCAAAAGATATTAATAAGTGCTAGCAAATACAAGTAACAGTAAACTAAGATCAAACAACTATTGAGTATGATGCAAAATAATCTGCATGATGAAAATAAGCAATACACATATCCTAAACAAGCTATGAACAATTAAACAACATGAATTATGGAAGCTAGAAATGCATTTGTTATTAATGAAGCTACCATCATTGTCGTCGACGTATTCTTACCATAACTGTCTTCCTATCGAATCATCACTCTATTAAGAATAAACCTTGGCCTGGAGCAGGGGCGGACCCAAATGTACTGCACTCGGGGGCCGGGACCCTCTTTGCTCTCTCTCTCTCTCTCTCTCTCTCTCTGTCTCTCCTTCTTTTCTTTGAAGTTGGGGTTCGGCCGACGGCTGTTCTTCAATTTTTCTTTTCAACCTAAAAAAAATACAAAGTTGCTGGAAAAGCTTCGGAGGACAGCGGGACGGGGTTCCCTGAGCTCTTTTGGAAAGAAAACAATGTGCAATTACAAAGATAAATTTTAAAATCAAAATAGGTCAAAATTAATTTGGATCAAAATTATTTTAAATCAAAATTAAATTATGTTTATGTTTCTATCATTTGTAGGGACTCGGGATATTAGGTTTCTATTTATGTGATGTGAATTAAATTTGTGCATTTGCAGAATTATGAAGTCTCTAATTGAGAAATTATGTCTATGTTGTATTTGCAGAATTGATTTTTGAAATTGGAAGTCTGAATATGGAAAGATTTTTTAAACGAAAATTGTCACAACAAAGTGCAAGTGGAAGTTTAGGGGAGGGTGCATCTAATAGTTCTCAACAATCTTTTTCTTTAACTTCAGCTAGTAAAGAAATGGTTGATTTGAATAGCCTCCCTTCAAATACTGCAGAAAGGAAATTTCTTTTCTTAATATCATCCAAACCAAGTTGACGAAATTAGAAGAGCTTACTTGCTAAAAGATTGTTTCATGTGATGCTACGGATTCATCCAAAAAAGCTCAATCACGTGGTCTATTGAGGTACTTACAACAATTTGATTTTGTTTTTAATATGTAATTAATGCTAAGTTTATTGGGATCATAATCAAATTGTCATTGGCATTGCAGGTATTTGCAGTCATTTGATTTTGTCTTCGATCTACAATTGATGCTAAATATATTAGGGATTACAAACAGGGGCGGACCCAAATGTACTGCACTAGGGGGCGGAGCCCCCAGTGGAATTGCAAAAAAACTTTTTTTTAAAAATTTGAGCTAAGTAATAAGCAGATCTCCCCTGGACCCAAATGTACTACACTGGGCCCCAGTGGAATTGCAAGAAACTTAAAAAAATGAGCTAAACAGCTCTCCCCGTACTCACCACAACGTGTGGAGTGGACTGTGGGGCCCAGCCTCCAAATAACCTAACACATGAAATTATGACATATCCCCCAACAAAAAAAGCAGTAATAATACCTCCTTTCTCTCTCTCTCTCTCTCTCTCTTTCTCTCTCTCTCTCTCTCTGTTCCTTCTTCTTTTCTTTGAAGTTGGGGTTCGGCCGACGGCTGTTCTTCAAATTTTTTTCAACCTAAAAAAAATACAAAGTTGCTGGAAAAGCTTCGGAGGACACCGAAACAGGGTTCATGAAGCTCTTCTGAAAAGAAAACAACGTGCAATTACAAAGATAAATTTCAAAACCAAATTAGGTCAAAATTAATTTGGGTCAAAATTATTTTAAATCAAAATTAAATTATGTTTCTGTTTCTATGATTTGTAGGGACTAGTTATGTGATGTAAATTAAATTTGAGCATTTGGAGAATTTTGAAGTCTCTAATTGAGAAATTATGTCTATATTTGTATTTGTATAATTGATTTTTGAAATTGGAAGTATGAATATGGAAATATTTTTTAAACGAAAATTGTCACAACAAAGTGCAACCGGAAGTTCAGAGGAGGGTGCATCTAATAGTCCTCAACAATCTTTTTCTCCAACTTCAGCTAGTAAAGAAATTGTTGATTTGAATAGCCTCCCTTCAGATCCGGCAGAAAGAAATTTTTTTTTCCGAATATCATCCAAACCAACTTGATGAAATTAGAAGATCTTACTTGCTAAAGGATTGTTTCATGTGATGCTACGGATTCATCCAAAGAAAGTCCAAGCACGTGGTCTATTGAGGTACTTGCAACAATTTGATTTGGTTTTCAATTTGTAATTAATGCTAAATTTATTGGGATCATAATCAATTTGTCATTGGCTTTGCAGGTATTTGTAATCATTTGATTTTGTTTTCAATTTACAATTGATGCTAAATATATTGGAGATTACAAATTAGTTATCATTGGCTTTGCAAAGGAAAGATAAAGACATTTTGAATGCTATAGCACTTGTCAATGTGGCTAAGGGACGATTACAAGCGGTAAGAGATGATGGATGGGTATCTCTCCTAAGTAAGATCACCACATTTTGCAATGAGAACAATATTGACTCTTTGGATATGAATGATGAATATGTTGATTTTTACCATCCTCGGCGTAAAGGCAACATTACTAATGAATTTCATTATCATGTGTAATGCTTTTATGTGATTATGGATAAGTAACTTTTGGAGATTAATGATCAATTCAATGAGGTCAATTCTGAGTTGCTTCTTTGTGTTGCTAGCTTGAATCCACATGATAATTTTGGTGATTCTAGTACATCAAAGTTGACAAGGTTGGCTCAATTTTATCCTAATGATTTTACTCTCATTGAGTGCATGACTCTTGAGCATCAATTAGAGACATATATTATGGATGTGCGAACAAATGACAGATTTAGTCAATTGAAGGGGCTTGGTGATCTATCTCGATTGCTAGTGCAAACAAAGAAGCACCTTTCATACCCTTTGGTGTATCGACTTTTGAAGTTAGTATTGATTTTGCCTATAGCAGCAGCAAGTATGGAAAGGTGCTTCTTTGTAATGAATATTGTGAAGACAGATTTACGAAATCGAATTTGTGATCAATTTTAAGTGATTGTCTTGTATGTTTCATAGAAAAAGAGTTGATTAGTAGTATTATAAATGATGTTGTAGTTAAACGGTTTCAAAGTATGAAAACTCGTAGAGAACAATTGTGAAATCACAGAGATGTAATGCTTTATTGTATGAAAACTCGTAAAGAACAACTTCTACCTTTTGTACTAAAAATTAGCCCTTTGTTTGGGGTTGTTTGGAGTGGTTTGAATGTTCAATTTTTAATTATGTACTTTGTTCCTATATGTTTAATTTTTGGGGACGTTGTCTTCGAATTCCCTTATGATTGTGCCTCCAGTAGAATCTCATCCTAGATCCGCCACTGGCCTGGAGTGGACATAAATGGAGAACCTAACATCACTGCCTTCCTATACAAACAAAACCCCAATTACTTACTCACTTAGGAAATTAATTAAAATTTTGGCAATATATCAAATCAAAGAAATGGAATTTTACCTTGAAGAAGGCATCCTAGACCAAATCGAGGGGGAGTCGGTTACCCATGATGAATAAAAATCAAGACAAACAACTGACGTCCAATTCCAATAGCCAATAATGACTTCAGTTTAAATCTAATTGCATATCTATAAATTAGGTCCTCAAAATTTTATCCCAAACTCTAGCCGAAAAATTACCGAAACAGGGATTAATGGAAGATAAATGCACACTACCAAAATACACTCAATTAGCGACGGATATTTAGCGACGAAATTTTTCCGTCGGTGTTAGCGACGGTTTCGTGGCCGCTCAGCGATTGATTACCGACTACACGCAATTTTTATTTTAATTTTAGGGGGAGAAAAGGTCGCACATCCGTCGCTAGACTGTCGGTGTTATAGCGACGGATCTCCTGTCGTCGCTACGTAGTCGATTATTTGGCGAAAATTGTGTAGAAAATTGGCGGGACATATCTTCGACTACGTAGCGACGGATATTCAGTCGGATAATCAATAATAGCGACTACTTGGCGACGGATTATTAGCAGTCGCTATTCCGTCGCTAAATTTACGTTCCAGACTTAAATGAAAAGGCGCGGAGAACTTTTAGCATTCCCCCCAAATTCAATCTCTCTCCTCTCTCTCTCTCTCTCTCTCTCGCGCGCGGCTTCGGTGAACGGCGACGGCGTCCTCTCCTCTCTCTCTCCCGAAGGTAATCCCCTCTCTCTCTCTCTCTCTCTGTGTGTCGCGGTGTCGACGTAGGGGCAGCGGGGGCGGCGGGCTTGGGGACATTCGGGCTTGGGGCGGGGGCGTCGGGGGCTGGGCGGCTGGCTTGGGGCGGAGGCGTCGGGGGCTGGGCGGCGGGCTTGGGGCGGGGGCGTCGGGGCCTGGGCGGCGGGCTTGGGGCGGGGACGTCGGGGGCTGGCCGGCGGGCTTGGGGCGGGGGCGTCGGGGGCTAGGCGGCGGGCTTGGGACGGGGGCGTCGGGGGCTGGGCGGCGGGCTTGGGGCGTGGGCGTCGGGGGCTGGGCGGCGGGCTTGGGGTGGGGGTGTCGGGGGCTGGGCGGCGGGCTTGGGGCGGCGGGCTTTGGTCGGGGGCGACGGGGGGCTTTGCTTATCAAATTCATTTGAGTTTATATATTGGCTAAATAATGTGTTATCCATATTGGGTGTTATCCATTTGTTTGGTGGTGTTTGGATTAGTAAATGTGAATATGGAGTTTGGGTTCATGGTGTATATGTTCACTGTGTCAAGGACAGTGCGAGTTCTTCATCTGCATAAGTCAGTGTTTGGGTTCATGGTCTATACATCTAACTGTGATATACATATATATGTGCCTATTAGCATGCAGGACGGCTTGGGGTGTAATGTGTGATTGTAGACATGGTAGGAATTATAGGTAATTAATGCTAGTGTGACTAGACTAAGGTAGTGCTTGCTAGATAATAAGAACACTCTAGTATCCTAACCAAGTTAATTTTAGACTAGATATTTAGGATATAGCTCCCATATCCTAGAAGTGGACTCTTGTAATTTAGAAATAGATAGATTGACTAAGTTTGGTATCGGTATCGCACTATCGGTATCGGTATCGGTATCGGTATCGCACTATCGGTCAAGGTTCACAATATCGGTATCGGAATCGGTTTCGGACTATTCCTATGAGTATTGGTATCGGCGATATCGGTAGTATCGGCGATATCGTATCGGAGTATCGGACTTTGGTATCGGAAAACAAATAATTATTAATAAATTATTTACATTTAAAAACATATATTTTATACGTTTAGGCATAATTTTAAGTATTTCAGCGTTATTTCTTAGTAGTTTTGAAATTATATGAAATAGTAGTCACCCTTACCGATTGGTTTTGCCGAATTGACCGGAACAAAGACCCCCATAGTCGGTATCGGTCAATATTTGGTATCGGTCGGTATCGGATCGGAACATGCCAAACCGTATCGGTATCGGCCGTATCGTATCGGTATCGGCCGATACTTTAAACCATGCTATCGGTATCGAACTATCGGTATCGGTATCGGTATCGCACTATCGGTATCGGTATCGTACTATCGGTATCGAACTATCGGTATCGAACTATCGGTATCGGTATCGGTATCGCACTATCGGTATCAGTATCGGTATCGCACTATCGGTATCGAACTATTAGTAACAACTGTATTTAGATTTTTCTCTTCTCGAGCTAGAATACTAGCGGATCCACCAGTTACATGATTATATACTAATTCTGTTTAGTTTGTCTTACTATACAGATTTTTACATCTAATCTGTGATGGATCGTTATTTCGTTGATCGTACATGGATGTATAAACGACAATACGAGAGCAGAATAGGTGTGAGTGACGATTTTCAGGCAGGCGTGGAAGTTTTCTTAAGTATGCCATGAGCAAAGCTCAGTTTATGGACGGTAACAAAATCAAGTGTCCATGTCGTGATTATCGCAATAGACGTTACGAAGAAGTGGTGAGTGTAAGAGATCATTTGATCCGTAAGGGTTTCGTACGTGATTACGGCCTGTGGTCATCGCAAGGTGAACTATATGCCGAAAGACAGGTTGCGAATGCTGCTACTTATGCTTTTGATGATAATGCTACAGCGGATTTTGTCGTCGATGACGACGAATGCTCCGTTGATTATAGAGACGTGCAGAACCTTGCACGAGATATGGTGTACGACGCGGCAGGGCCTAATTTTGATCCGGAGGATCCTAATCCCGAGGCGAAGGAGTTCTATGATATGTTTCAGGATGCTGAAACTTCTTTATATCCTGGTTGTGATCCACATTCCGTACTGTCAGTGACGATACGGTTGTTAAACATAAAGTTCAATTTTAACTTGCCACAAACTTGCTATGATCGGATTACACAACTAATGAAGGAGGTGTTACCGAAGGAATCAAAAGAGCTTCCAAAAAACTTCTACAAGTCGAAGATGATGGTCCGACAACTGGGACTGGGGTACGACAAGATAGATTGTTGTCGCAACGGATGCATGTTGTACTACAAGGAGAACGAGGATGTAGAAAGTTGCCGCTTCTGTAATGCGGATCGTTACAAGGAAGTCAGGGGAAAAGGAAAGTTAACTAGAAAACGACGTCCTTACAAGTATATGCATTACTTGTCGATCACGAAGCGCTTGCAGAGGATGTATATGTCTCAGAATACAGCAGAACACATGACGTGGCACAACGAAGAATGCACAAAGGACGATGGAGAATTATCACATCCTTCGGATGGAGAGGCGTGGAAATATTTCGATTTTCGCCATCCAGATTTTGCTACAGAGCCCAGAAATGTACGCATGGGGCTATGTTCTGATGGATTCGCCCCTTTCGGGCAGTCGGGATCTTAATACTCCTGCTGGTCGGTCATTCTGACCCCTTACAATCTGCCACCATGGATGTGTATGAAGACTCCTTATATGTTCTTGACAGCTATCATACCGGGTCCCAAAAATCTGACGAAGAATATCGATATATATTTACAGCCGTTGGTGGATGAGCTAAAACAGCTGTGGGAGATCGGCGTCACGACGTATGATATTTCCAAGAAACAGAACTTTCAGATGAGAGCTTCACTGATGTGGACAATCAATGATTTTCCCGCATACGGTATGCTGTCGGGATGGAGTACTCACGGTACCCTGTCTTGTCCGATATGCATGCAAAATAGTAAGGCGTTCCGCCTTAAGCATGGAGGAAAAACTTCTTTCTTTGATTGTAATCGTCAATTTCTGCCCGCGAGTCATCCTTGGAGAAAGAACAAGGACGCATTCAGAGCTGGAAAATAAGAATTTTCTCATCCGCCTGCCAGATTGTCGGGATACGATATTTGGAAAGATGTAAAGGATTTCCCCACTGTAATGGAAGATCCATTGAACAATCGTGTCGATGGGTTCAGATAAACCCATAACTGGACCAAACGGAGTATCTTCTGGGACTTGCCTTATTGGAAATATAATCTTATAAGGCATAATCTTGATGTTATGCATATCGAAAAGAATGTGTTCGATAATGTCTTCAATACCGTTATGGACATTAAAGGAAAGATGAAGGACAATCCAAAGCAAGACAAGACATTGCCGAGATATGCAAGCGTCCTTATCTGAACTTGATATAAAGGGGAGCTGCTGGACAATTAAGTAAGCCGATAGCACAATACACATTGAGCAAGGAAGATAGATTAATAATCTGCAAGTGGGTATCTACTTTAAGATTTCCCGACGGCTATGTGTCGAATTTGTCTAGATGCGTTGACCTCAATGAACGCAAGCTAGCGGGAATGAAGAGTCATGATTGCCACGTGTTTATGGAAAGATTACTGCCCATTGCTTTGAAAGAGTTGTTGCCTTCTGCTGTATGGGTTCCGTTGGCCGAGCTATCAATATTTTTTAGGGATATTTGTTCAACTAAGTTGACTGTGCAACACATGGTTGAACTTGAGGATAAGATTATCTTAACAATTTGCAAGTTGGAGAAAATATTTCCTCCTGGCTTCTTCGACAGCATGGAGCATCTGCCGATTTATCTAGCACGGTGCATCTGTTCATTATCGATGGATGTACCCATTTGAAAGGTACATAAATATCGATATAATTTAAGCTGAATTTCCATTTATTTTAAAATTCTTTCTTAATTCTCAAGATAATTTGTCTCTCTAGATACCTACACCATCTAAAGAAGAAAGTTGGCAACAAAGCTCATATAGAGGCTTCGATATGCGAAGCATATCTTATCGAAGAGGTTTCAAACTTCTGCTCCATTTATTTCGATACTCATGTTAAAACAAATCGAAATAGACCTCAAAGGAATGACGAGGACGTTGAGGATGGAGGAAGATTCAATGTAAGGGGCAAGCCTGTTGGGGCTAGTAAAAGACGGTGGTTGACAGACGACGAGTATGATGCCGCTCACCGATATGTCTTGTTAAACTGTGACATACAAGAAGTGAGAGATTTGGAGAAGTAAGTCAGTACACTTGCACTCGTTATAATCTCGAATTTGATGAAGTAAGTTACTACACTTATATATTCTTATTTTTTCTAATAGTGTATTTAGAGATGAAATCAAACTGAGGAGACCCGATATTACCGATGAGGGACTTCAAAGAGAGGTTGATTGTACATTTCCGTCATGGTTTCGCAAATACGTAAGTAACTATGATTATAATTGAGATTATTAATATATAATCTGAAACATTTAAATTATAAATATTTGTTTACAGGTTTTATTGCCTGAAATAACACTCACTCATGAGAGTGTTCGTTATCTGGCACTGGGACCGAAGAAGCAAATAAAGACTTGGCCAGGCTATATCGTTAATGGCTTCAGGTTTAAGTCAACTCAGAATGCTATAAATATCAAATTTATCAATGGCGACATCAATACCAAGGATTTCGGTGTTTGCATAAGAGGCACCGTCTATGACGACGAGCCGGACTTTGACTATTATGGAGTGCTTCGTGATAATATAGATTTACAATATACTGGCCCATATGATATGCATATTATGATATTCAAATGTGAGTGGTTCGATACGACACCAAATATCGGTTGGAGAATCGATAAACAATTTGGATTCGTCGATATAAATTATCGCAGGAGGTATAGAGGGTCCGATACATTTGCGATAGCAAATCAGGCTGTTCAAGTCTACTATACAAGCTACCCAAGGCGTCGTAGAGATCGATTTGACTGGTGGGTAGTATGCAAGATTAAATCTAGAAATACATTCAACGTTGGAGACCCAGCATACCAAGAGGACCAGATCGAAAAGTCCCAAAATTTGGGACAACACTCAGATACAATGGATGTTAAAGATATTGTTGAGGAAAATAGAGGGGAGAAAGAGGTTGATACACAAGACTTAGCTATCAACCAGGGGAGAAAGAGGCATCTTGTCCTAAATTTTGAGGCAGAAGAAGAAGAAGAAGAAGAAGAAGAAGAAGAAGAAGAATTTGATGGGGATGAGGATACAGATGAAATCAACGATGAAGATAAGGATGAGGATGAGGATGAGGATGAGGAGGATGATGATGAAGACGAGGCCGAGGATGAGAACGAAGACGATGATTAGGTTAAATATTGTTGTATAGTAAAAATACTTCCAATTACGTGAATTAAGTTTGACCTCATAAAAGCAATTACGTGAATTCATGTTTTTTTCATTCGATTATTTACTTATTGCAGATGGCACTCCTAGTCTTTTTCGTCGCGGCGGCACTCGTCTCCCTACTGGTGGTATGTATATTTTAGTTTAGTTTTTTATATCCATTTACACTTTTATATTGTTAATTATGTTTATGTGTTCTATTTACAGGTCATGATGGCTGGCCATGGTCGTGGTGCTGGTCGTGGTGGTGGTGGTGGTGGTGGTGGTGCGGGTCGTGGTCGTACTGGTGCTGGTGGTCGTGGTCGCATTCAAAGTTCCCGGGATGTGACCCTATCGAGCGAGCCCGACCCGGAGAGTACCCCGGGCACAGACGCATCCCGCCCTCGATCGACCACTTCATCGAGGTAT
Source organism: Iris pallida (assembly GCA_029216955.1). Lineage (NCBI taxonomy): Eukaryota > Viridiplantae > Streptophyta > Magnoliopsida > Asparagales > Iridaceae > Iris > Iris pallida. The sequence goes on from JANAVB010036062.1 coordinate 13,333, forward strand.
CAGTCCGGATCTGCTAGCGGATCCGATCCGCTATCGGAACCACCAGCAGCGGATCCACCAGGGGATGCCCCAGTTACTGCACAGTGGGCCCCGGAGTACCCCCATACTCGGTTCTATCCGCTTACTGGGGAGTACATACGCGGACCCGCGGATCCTCCGACGGCACCAGAGAGGCCGAGAGGCGAGTTCCGACGAGAGCTATGGCCCGCGGGAACCTCGTAAGTAAATTTAAGTTAATTTATTAAATTTCTTTCATTTATTCAAGTTAATAATCCAGTCGTTTCTTCTTTGTAGGTTTTTTCCGTTTAATGTTGGCAGGGCCCTTGGTGAAATTATCAGGGCTAACTTCTACGGTCCCTACCTCAACTTTTCGTCGGTGCCCCTAAACGTGCAGTACGTCTGGCTCGACGAGTTGAGGGTATATATCTATATCTTTTGGTTAAGTCTATGTGATTTTTAATCAACCATTTTTTAAATTACGTGATAATTAATTTTCTGTGTTAGACAACGTACTGGTGCCCCCCCCCATCGCGAGGAGGGGATCCGCAGGACCTACAGAAGCGCTTGCTCGAAGAAGATACGGGATATGATTCATAACCTAAAAATGGGGCATACGAGGCCGAATTGGATCCGACAGGAGTATTATGAGGACCTCTTAGGCATGATGGATACTCCTGCGTACAAGGAGAAATCGGAGAAGGCGAAGGTGAACCGATCTGCCGCGGGCCTTCATACGGGGGGATCAATGTCCCACGCAGCGACACTTGCAGATCTGGTGAGCAACCGTAAATTTATTTCACTATCGAATTAGGTATTATTAATTAAAGGAGTTAATTAGTTTCTACGGAAATTTCATATGCAGGCCCAACGGGCGGTGAAGGAGGGAAGGGTACCAGAATCGGTCACCATGCACGACGTGTTCCAGCATACGCACAAAAGACGGAAGGACGGGAGCTTCGTCGACGAGAGGGCCAAGGAGACTGATGTAAGTACTTATGTTTATGAGATTAACGTTAGAATTAAAAGTATTCGGACTATAACTTAGGTAAACTTAGGATTCACACTTAACTTAGTGAAACATAGGATTTAGATTACAACTTAGGTAAATCTTATAATATAAACACATTCATTTGATAGGCTGCGTATCGTGAGGCCCTTAGTCGGGCTCAGTTAACTGACACCGAGGATGTCGGTGAAATGACGCCCTTCCGGACGCCCTCTTATTTGGCCGCTCGGAACGACTTGTTCGTAGATACCGTCGGCGGCTTTAAGAAAGGGTTCCTGTACGGAGTCGGCTCCCTAGGGCCATTGCATATGACGACGCAGAGATTTCCACCGACACCGCCTCCTCCCGTGGCCCGGGCAGACGATGATGTTAGGTCGCAGCTTACGCAGCTGCACGAGGCGGTGTCGTCCTTACGGGAGCAATTTGCCACGTACTTTCCGCCTGCGTCTGCTACTGCCGGTCCGTCTGCTGCTGTCGGTATATCTGCTGATGGTGCTCGTCCGTCTTCTACTGGTCCGTCGACTACAGGTGTCGGTCCGTCTTCCGTGGGCCATCTTTCTTTCAACCCTGATGCCCCTGTGGTATCGCCTACGACTGTGACGGCACTCCCGGATCTCATGTCCGCAGAGCAGCTATGCCGACTTCCGAGCAGTGTCTACGACGCCTTGCCTCCGTACCTTGTGGAGGAGTATATTCGTCGGTCGAATACGGGAACGGACAATCGACCTCCTCCTTCTTAAAATATTGTATTAAGAAAATTTGGATTATTTGTGAGAGCTTTGAACTAATTGTGCTATAATTGGCTTATAGCACCGGATATTATGTTACTCTTTAGGATAATTGATATTTATTTTCTATTAATTTGGTTTGGTCTGTGATTCTTGGATAATTGGTGTGCATTAAATTCGTATGTGCATATTTGGTCTATGTGATTCTTGGATAATTGGTGTGCATTATATATTTGGTCTGTGTGATTGTTGGATAATTGGTGTGCATTATATATTGGTTTGGTTTATGCATATATTTGTGAACAGGGAAAGTGCTGCAATTTTTTTCCAAAAAACTCAGTTAGCGACGGACTAGTGACCGTTTAGCGACGGATAATCCCAGTTGCCGACGGGTTGTCGACGGATTAGCCGTCGCTATCTGGTGTTTTTAAAGTGTTCCAGGTAGCGACGGATGATCGACGGATTATCCGTCGGCAAGGTTCTGGTGGTATAAACTTCGTCGGAATAGCGACGGACAATCCGTCGCCAGGGCGACTGATAATCAGCCGCTAAGCAGTCGCTCTATCTAGCGACCGCTTAGCGACGGACAATCCGTCGACATGGTTCTGGAAATGCATGACATTTTCAGAATCATGGCGACGGATAATTAGTCAGGACGGATAATCAGTCAGCAATCCGTCGCTGTGGCGACGCGGTCGCGACGGATTAGCGACTACTCTTCCGTCGCCATGGTGCTGGAAATGCCAAGCATTTCCAGAACCTAATCGACGGATAGTCCGTCAGAACGCCGTCGCTAATCCGTCGTTAGTTACCGACGAATATCGACGGATTAGCGACGGAACGATACGATCTGATACACTGTTACGACGGGTTACCGACGGAATTTTACGTCGCTATTGTCTACACAGTTCAGTACTTAATAGTTGAAATGGACGACAGTCCGTCGGAAATGCGTCGCTAATGCTTCGTATTGTGACGTCGACAATCCGTCGCTATTCCGTCATGTGACGACAACTTAGCGACGGACCGTTATTAGCGACGAGCTGATTGCCGACGGATTTTTTTGGCCAAAATCCGTCGGTTATCGGTCGGTAATAGTAATTATCGTTGGTTTAGCGACGGATGTGGCCGTCGCTAAAACGATAAATTTTGGTAGTGGCAAATAAAAAAGGTTTCATGAAGAAAATAATACAAATAATGAGGAAAAAATCAAGAAAAATAAATCGAAACACTAAATTCTCCAATGACATGGTACTCCGCTTAACCGACGACTAGATGATGGCTTGGTACTCCTCCTTGAACTTGGCCAAAGGCCTCGTCGAAGTCTCTCTCGCCGAGGACCGATCGAATGCGTTGGCGACCACCTTCAGAGTGCCTTCTTCTTCTGAGATAGAAACTCTATAAATTGACCGAATTTGGGACGGGCTCCCGAGAGCACCCATGCTCCTTCTTCTTCTTCTTCTTCTTCCATTACCCTCCGTGTGGATGATAATGAAGATGACGAGAACAAGAAAATGAGGAGAATTTGTTTTCAACAAGAAAGAATTTTGTGAAGGGAAAATTTTTGCCAGGCTTTGGAATTTTAGGAAGCAATAAAAGGGTTTGACAAAGGGGGAAGAATTTTGTGAGGCAAAATAGTACCGGCGGATTGGGAAATTTTTTAGAAATACATTTCTCAATACCACGCCCTCAAATATATAGAGTCCTTCTGCGACACAGACACATGTCACAAAATGTATGAATTTGTTCTGTGACACATAGGCGCATGTCGCCAAATATATGGTGTCATTCCATGGCACACATGCACATGTGGCCATACACGACATGTTGATGGCGCGATATATAGGGAGGATTTGTCAGAATTGATATATAGTTTCTCGCTAATAAAATTTTTGTGGATTACGCGACGTACTAGAACATGTCGCCAATAGATCGAAAAAATTAGCTTTTGGAGACAAAAGATCCTATGTCGCAAAAATGTGTTGCTAAAAATACTTCTTGTAGTGAAACGAAGAAAATAGAGAAGAATTGAAGAAGAGGGAAAAATAGATAAAAGAGATGAAAGAGGGAAGCCCCATAGATGGGTGCTGCCTCCCCAATCCATACCCTTTTTTTTAATCTCATTCATCAAAAGAAAACCAACAAAATAATAGACAATAGAATGAACCGATCGGCTCTACTAACTGGCTCACGACATCTCAGTGGTATACCGACGGTATGTCGAATATTGGGGATTTTTTCTAGTTTGAGCTATTCATTAGTACTCCAGTCTATGTACAGGACCTAGTACTGGTCTTTGATAATGGCAATGGTTAATCTAGGGTTTTAGGGTAGTCTTAAGTATAATTATCTTGCATAAAACCAGAAACCCAAACCAGTTGCATAAGTCATTTAATCAATTTTGACCTATCCATTACCTTATAGACGACTAGCATGCACCTCTCTAGAAAACTATTACAGGAAAACCAATAACAAGATACATGGGCCCATTAGTGGATATGGGTACTAGCAACACATACAAGATACCATATCGATATTGGATACATGAACACAAAGTACGTGATACAGGAATAAATACATGTATAAATATGGATATTGGGAACATGGATTGACAGGGAGAAGGTGGATATTTACACCGACCACAAAAACTTAAAGTACGTGTTTACACAAAAAGAACTAAATATGAGACAGAAAATATAGCTTGAGATGATGAAGGACTTCGATATCAAGTTATAGTATCATCTGGAGAAGGCGAACATGGTCGCAGATGCACTTAGTAGATATCTGGAAGCTATGTATTTGATGATGGATCCACACTTGTTTGAGGACTTGTAGAGTTTGGCGATCGATGTAGTTATACCCGGAGTACATGGTCAGTTGTAAACCCCCTGTTGCAAAATTTTGTTTCTTAGGTTTTAGGAAAATAGTTCTACTGGGAAGGGATAAGTGAGAAAGTTTAATTGTAAAGATATGATAAATAAAATAAATAGTTGGATAAGAATATATATGGTCGTGTTTGACTGAGCATTTTTTCTATGAAAAATATTTCTATCATAATTTTTTCACCAATTGTAGCATTTGATAACATATATTTTCCATGAAATTATTTTTCAAAAATCTATCATTTTCTATATTTTCATACAATATTATGGAAAATAACCCTCTAAATTGGTGGTAAATAAAACTGGCCCAACCCCACAGGTAGGGATTATCATTTAGCCCGAAATCCATGGGTGCTCGAAAAGTCTGCCCGACCCGATCGGCCAAAGTCCGATAGAGCCCGGTCATTAGGGTAGTCCGACCCGGTCCATATTAGTATAGGGCCGGGCTTGGACTATGCATCCGTCCGCCCGTGTCCGGCCCGAGCTCCGTCCGATACAAGTTTGGACTATGTGTCTGTCCGAGCCCGATCCAAGGCCAAATGATGATCCCTAGCTCCATTTATTTTATTTGCCAACTGAAGTAATATCTCAGGTTTAATAGTGATGAATATTTTTTATGGCCTCCAAGGTTCCATTGGAACTGAACACGAGTATCATATTTTCATAGAAAGCAGCTGTATGAAATATTGTTAGAAAATTTTACCTTTGATTCGTGTAAACAAAAAAGACAATGGATTGGATTTACCGGCCTACGGAGAAGTCATGCACGAAGCATTGCTCTAAGAGTTTATTCGTGGTCTTTGTACAGACATCCTCTCGAATTCGCCTAGTGGTAAAACCCCTTGCTACCGGCTTCCCGTTACCGCACATGGTTTCAGGAAAACGACCCAAACTTAACTTTGCCCAGAGGAGAAGAGATTTGAATGAAAAAAAGGAGAAATCATATAGGTGTGGTTTGTGAAAGAGGATGAATAGAATGGAGAAATTGGTTGTCCCTTTTCTTGTATAGATCCTCCTTTACAAGGAGAGATGGAAAGAATATATAGAGGGGCTCATAACATAGGAATTAAATAGAATTGATTAAGGAATTAAGGTGCTGATGGTTGGCACCTTTTGGCCGGTTGGAAATGTTGGTGTTTTTGCCTTTGGACTAGAAAAGATAGTCCCACATCGGCTACACCAAATGGTGAGTATCTCAATATAATGCATTGCTTGTGTTGAGGTGTGCACATGAGGTGTAGTGGTGCACAAGTTTGTGCCATGTGGAAGTATTTTCCTAGAAGAAAAAAGGATTAAATCCAACAAGGATGCAAGTTAATTTTTGTTGTGCGGACTCGGACTCGGACACGGACTCCAGGATGTCTCGTGCATGCGCGGGAGTGTTCGGGGGGTAGGCGTGGACTGGCACACTTCTATGCTGATTGTGGGATGATCTAAAATATCAAACTCTATTTTTGAGTATTGGTATTTTAGTCCCACATCGGATAGGAGAAGAGGTGAAGTCTCAACTCCACTCTATAAATAGAGCCCCTTGGCCTCCTTTGAAAGATGCACCAAGAAGAGAGTAAAAGGAGTCCGTAAAGTCCAGGAAGCCCGTTCAAGTCTCAAATATTGACTTACGAGCGTTCCAGAAGTTTTTCGTGAACTTGCTGGTTCCTGGAAGCTGTTCGTGCTCGTGTGGGGCGAATAAAGCTTTGAGCAACGGTGGTTCATTCACCCCAGCATCTCATTCTCGCCTGTCATCGCTGCTGTTGCCTTTTGCAGTAACTTCTTTTTAGAAGCTCTACTGCCGATAGTCGCTTGCACAAAAGTCTCTTTAGATTTTTTGTGTATTACGTAGAATCTTTTTAGATCCTCGTAATTCAGAATCCTCCAGGATCTCTGTTGCACATCTTCTTTAAGGTGTTGCATTTGAAACGTTGTCTTTACAATTGTTTCTGTTTCAGAATTTTCCATCGAAAGTTGTGCCTCTACACTAACAATCTCAAAGCTTTATTGAGAAGTTGGATAATTCTCGTGCTTCGCTCATCGATACCGGCTTTAACAAGTTGGAGAAATTCGATGGCGAACACTTCCAGATATGGAGACAAAAGGTCACTTTAAATCTTCAACTCGTGAATGTTGATCACGTGCTGTCAGAAGAAGAATCGATCGTTCCAACCACTGGATCTGCTGCGGCTGTGGCCGCTGCTACGACCAAGCAAGCGAAGTGGAAGAGAGAAAACAGTATATGCAAACTACTGATACTCAATTCCATGGAAGACTCTCTGGCAGAGTCCTACTCCAAGAAGACATCTGCCAAAGAGATATGGGACTCCTTGGGAAAGCTCTATGAAGATAACGAGAACCGGTCCAAGATCTTTATGGTAGAAAAATACCACAAGTGGACCTTCGAAGACGAGAAGGCGATGCTGCCCCAAGTGAAGGAGTTTCTGAAGTTGCGTCAGAAACTAGAAGACGAGAACATGCCCCTCGTCGACAAGTTTGTCGTTGGAGGGATCGTCGCAAAACTTCCTACAGAATGGAGCAACTTCTATGCAAGGATGCATCGAAAGAACATGGAAATTAGCTTGGAAGATTTCTTGCAAGAGATCCATGTTGAGGACGAGATGCGCTCTCAACAGAAGATGGATACTCTGTCCAAGCAACTGGCGAAGGCTAATCTGGTCCAAACCAGAGAGTACTAGGGGAAGCAGGCTGCTTCTCATCGCAAAAAGAAGGACTTCACGAATCTGAAAGTGAAGGGTCCTGCTTTCAAGCAGCAGAAGTCTAAGTCCCATGTGACTTGCTTCAATTATGGCAAGAAGGGCCACTACAAATCCGAATGCAAGTCCAAGCCCAAAGAACAAGGTGAGCCTAGTAAAGTTTCTATGATTACTAATCTAGTTGCCATGATAGCACAGGTTGCAACTGTGGGGGCTGACTTGGACTAGTGGATAGACACTGGTGCGACCTGCCATGTCTGTTCAGACAAAGACTGGTTCGTCTCTTATGAGCCAACTTCAGAGAAGGTCATAATGGCAAACCAGGCACAAGCTGAAGTGCTGGGGATCGGGACGGTGGAGCTGAAACTCACATCAGGGAACACTCTGACGCTTCAAGGTGTGAAGCATGTTCCAGTAATTGCTAAGAACCTGATCTCTGGAAGTCTGCTCTGCAACGCAGGCTTGAGGATGGACATCAATGCTGGCCAGTTGGTGATGTCCAAGAAGGGTACATTCTTCGGGAAAGCTTTCCAAACTGAAGGAATGTACAAGATTCAGCTTGTTGTAACCCAGCATGATAATATAAATGTAATCACTTTTTCTGATTATTCTCTTGAGTTGTGGCATAATAGGCTAGGACATGTTCATTGTAAAAGGATTTACAGAATGTCTAGTCTAGGACTTATCTCCAAGTGTGGGTGTAAGGTAGAGAAATGCGAAGTATGTGCTCAGACGAAGATCACAAGAAAACCCTTTCACAGGGTCCATCGAAGCACAGATCTTCTGGAGTTGGTTCACTCAGATATCTGTGACTTCAAACAATTCTCTACAAAGGCCGGGATGAAGTATTTCATTACTTTCATCGATGACTTCTCAAAGTATGCTTTTGTCTACTTGCTCAAGTCTAAAGACGAAGCATTCGAGAAGTTCAAGGAGTTCAGGGCCGAGGCTGAGCGGCAAACTGGACAACAACTCAAGAGGTTAAGGAGTGATCGAGGCAGGGAGTATCGGTCTCATGAATTCTTATCATTCTGCAAAGAACATGGAATCATCAATGAGACAACGGCTCCGTACTCTCCTCAATCCAACGGAGTAGCAGAAAGGAAGAATAGAACGTTGACAGAGATGATGAACTCCATGCTGTTGACTGTGGATCTTCCAAAGTGCTACTGGGGAGAAGCTGCACTAACGACAATGTTCATTCTGAACAGAGTGCCATATGCAACTTCCGACCTAACTCCTCATGAACTCTGGTTCAAAGTCAGACCTAACTTGAATGTCATTCGAGTGTGGGGGTGTCTGGCTTATGTGAAGCTCCCGGATCTGAAGATTCAGAAGCTGGGGACAAGGACTATGAAGGCGATCTTCTTGGGGTATGCCGAGAAGAGTGATGCTCGGAGATTCCTTGATATCGAGTCTAACCATATCATCGAATCTCGCGATGCTGAATACTTTGAAGACAAGTTTGCAAAGCACAAGAATATTGTTCTCGCGGATCTTCCGGAGAATGATAAGGGTACAAAGCAGACAGAAGTCTTTGATGAACCAGTAGCCCAAGATGAAGCTGTCGTCAAGGAGACACCAGCTGAACCAGAACTCGCTGAGCCGTCAACTAAGCGAACGAGGAGGCCGAAAGACTTCGGAGATGACTTTGTCACCTATCATGTGGAAGCAGATCCGCTTACCTATGATGAGGCGATGAAGACCAGAGATGCTGTATTCTGGAAGGAGGCGATAGACAACGAGATTGACTCAATCACCTCCAACAACACATGGGTATTGGTTGACCTGCCAGAAGGAGCAAGACCCATCGGATGCAAATGGATCTTCAAGAAGAAGATGAAAGCAGATGGAACCATTGACAAGTTCAAGGCCAGGCTAGTGGCCAAGGGGTTTGCCCGGAAGCAGGGGATCGACTACTTTGACACTTATGCTCCAGTAGCTCGGATGACAACCATCAGATTGTTAATTACTCTAGCAGCAATACACAAGCTGGTGATACATCAGAAGGATGTGAAAACGGCATTCCTTAATGGCGAGCTGACCGAAGAGATCTACATGCAACAACCAGAAGGTTTTGTCGTCAGAGGTCTGGAAGACAAAGTCTGCAAGTTGATGAAGTCTCTGTATGGTTTGAAATAAGCTCCAAAAATGTAGCACGAGAAGTTTGACAAGGTGATAAGGTCAAATGGCTACAGGGTCAGTGAAACAGACAAGTGTGTCTATACGAAGTTACTGACGGAAGAGGAGTAATCGTATGTCTTTACGTAGACGACATGCTAATCCTAGGTACGGATTTAAGCTGCGTCACAGAGACAAAGAAATTCCTCTCGACCAAGTTCAGTATGAAGGACTTGGGGGATGCCGACGTAATCTTGGGGCTCAAGATCATCCGGACAGGCACTGGAATAGCGCTGTCACAATCTCATTATATTGAGAAGATGCTCACTCGCTACGGGTATCAAGATCTTTCTATTATTGATACACCGTACTGGAGTGATCAGAAGCTGGAGCCAAATTCGAGGGAAAGCGTCAGGCAGTTGGAGTACGCTAGCGTCATCGGAAGCTTGATGTACGCTACTACTGCCACAAGGCCTGACATAGCTTTTGCCGTGGGAATGCTGAGTCGGTTCACTAGCAATCCAGGCGTTGAGCACTGGAAAGCTGTGAAGCGTGTTATGAGATATCTCAAGAAAACTCAGACATATGTACTTTTCTACAGCGGAGATCCGTCAGTAGTGGAAGGCTTCAGTGATGCTAGCTGGTGTTCAGATATGGAGAGCGAGTATTCCACAGGTGGATTCGTATTCGCCATGGACGGAGCTGCTATATCGTGGAAGTCGAAGAAGCAGACTATGTTATCTCGCTCCTCCATGGAATTTGAATTTTTGCATTGGATGCTGCTACAGATGAAGCAGTGTGGCTTCGGGAGCTCATGTATGATCTTCCGATGGTTGGGGCTCAGATACCGGCAATATCGATATACTGTGACAACCAGGTGGCAGCAGCAGTGGCATCAAATGACCTCTTCAACGGGAAGAAGAGGACTGTGCGGTTGAAGCACGGGGCAGTACACGATCTTATCAAAAGAGGTATAATTGCAGTGATTGATGTTCGGAGTCAGAAGAACCTGGCAGATCCGTTCACGAAAGGCCTCAAGCGCCAGTTGGTCGATGACACAGCTTGTAAAATGGGCTTGAAGGCATTCTGATAGTGTGTCTTTGTAATCCTACCATAAAGTTTTATGCTATTAGTTCAAAGAGAAATCTACTAGGCATCTAACTTTTGGTTCAAAGGAGGATCACTGACTGGGAAACTATCAGGTAGCAGTGGGTACTTGTTCTCTGGAACATGGACGGGATACGGACCCATAACCACTGTTGTCTACTATGTATTTTTTCTGCGAAAAAAAAAACTGATCCTGTGGAAGGTTGGCTTAAACGCCTTAATGAGTTCTCAGGCAGAGTGAATGCCTGGTGTACTTTACAGGAAGCACGGTAGAGCAGCACTACAAGGAGTGAAACTCCATGCTACAGTGGGGTGACTCCACCATGAGGTTCCCAGGTAGGGGTAATGCCTCGGCTTTGCAAGCCAAGTCACAGCGGCGTAGCACCGCAAATAGGCAGGTAGCCTAATGCTGTATGACGTAATTAAAGAGTTGTAGACAGCACTACAAAGCGGACGATGTCTCATGTTACAGTAGCATGACACCACGAAGCGATACCAGGTAGGGTAAAGCCTCGCTTTGCGAGCCATGTCATAGCGGCGTAACACCGCACGGAAGCGCAAGGCTTCATGCTGGGTAGTTTGGCACTACAAAGAGGCTTGTGACCTCATGCTACAGTAGTATGACACTACGATGAGGTTCCCAGGTAGGGTAATGCCTCGGCTTCAGGCATGTCATAGCGGCGTAGCACCGCAAGGAAGCGCAAGGCTTCATGCCATATCTCTTTAATAAAGAACTCACCTATAGTGTATGGAAAGAGATATCAGGCCGTCTCTTGAGGGTAAACTTGTAGACGTCCAAAATTATACACTGAAACCAGGCTGGCACAGGGCCTTCAATGTGCAGCCAAAAGTACAGTTGATGTCATTATGTGAGTAGAAGAATTGCAGTTATGGTGCAGAATTCAAGGCTTAGTCCATTCTTGTATCATGCTGTTATTTAACCTATGCGGGAAGATTCAAGTCGTAGCGACATCTCTCCTAATGCATGATGGCAGTCACTGTGGGGAACGCTCAACCCATATATTGAGATATGTGGGGGATTGTTGGTTTTTGCCTTTAGACTAGAAAAGATAGTCCCACATCGGCTACACCAAATGGTGAGTATCTCAATATAATGCATTGCTTGTGTTGAGGTGTGCACATGAGGTGTAGTGGTGCACAAGTTTGTGCCATGTGGAAGTATTTTCCTAGAAGAAAAAAGGATTAAATCCAACAAGGATGCAAGTTAATTTTTGTTGTGCGGACTCGGACTCGGACACGGACTCCAGGATGTCTCGTGCATGCACGGGAGTGTTGGGGGGTAGGCGTGGACTGGCACACTTCTATGCTGATTGTGGGATGATCTAAAATATCAAACTCTATTTTTGAGTATTGGTATTTTAGTCCCACATCGGATAGGAGAAGAGGTGAAGTCTCAACTCCACTCTATAAATAGAGCCCCTTGGCCTCCTTTGAAAGATGCACCAAGAAGAGAGTAAAGGGAGTCCGTAAAGTCCAGAAGCCCGTTCAAGTCTCAAATATTGACTTACGAGCGTTCCAGAAGTTCTTCGTGAACTTGCTGGTTCCAGGAAGCTGTTCGTGCTCGTGTGGAGCAAATAAAGCTTTGAGCAACGGTGGTTCATTCACCCCAGCATCTCATTCTCGCCTGTCATCGCTGCTGTTGCCTTTTGCAGTAACTTCTTTTTAGAAGCTCTACTGCCGATAGTCGCTTGCACAAAAGTCTCTTTAGATTTTTTGTGTATTACGTAGAATCTTTTTAGATCCTCGTAATTAGAATCCTCCAGGATCTCTGTTGCACATCTTCTTTAAGGTGTTGCATTTGAAACGTTCTCTTTACAATTGTTTCTGTTTAGAATTTTCCATCGAAAATTGTGCCTCTGCACTAACAGAAATTAGTGTGAGCATTAAAGAAAATTGAATGTGAGCATTAAAGAAAATTGAATGTGAACATTCAAATTAAAAGTTAAGGAAAGTTGATTTTTCAACCAGCTATATACAACAATCCCCTCCAAAAATCAATTTTTTTGAAAACAGAGATAACATAATTCAAAGGAATAGAAGTAGAGAATTTCTGGGCAATTATATACTATGCATAGATGAGATGTACTACAGCCTTGAATCTCACGTAGTGACTATTGTCTTTGTCTGAAGAACTGCTTGATGGACTATGCCTAGAATCAGACTTCTTGAACCAGACTCAGAAAATAACACATATAGTACGCTAGAGGTTCTTGGGTCTATCGGACGGCACGTTTTATTGGCCATGCGCACTTTTCCATATTCATGAGAGTTGTCTAGGATCGCCCTGTCCTATAGTCGCGGCCTTCACGACCTCTCACATAGGTAAGTCCTCAAAGGGTTGGTGATTAGAGTCAACCCTACATAATCATGCTTGGACCTATTAAAAGTTTTAAGCTCATCATAACCAAATCACGTGAAACACTGTCACCATAGGGATGAGAATCATTGTACAAATGTACAGCCACTTGGGCATTATTTTTAATGAGATTTTAATCTCGGGTCAGTGTTCCATAAAGTCACCTAAGTCCAGCTTGTTTCTACCCATTGAACCGGCTTCTTGGGATCTCCAGTCAGACTCGGTTGGGTTGCCACTGCTGGTGACTTACTTATGAGCTTAACCCCATCCCCCTCGATGATTCTAGGATTAATTTCCTAGACAGACTCTTCGTCAAGAGTAACAGACTCTTCGTCAAGAGATCTGTAAAGTTCTTATATGACTTTTATAGTCAAGAACTACATTTTGCCTTTTAGGATCTTTAAGACTTGATGTGCAGTTGCAGGTCCCTGTTCATTTTAGAACTCACAAACATACTTTAGTAGTTTTTAAAGAAAATTGATTATCACAATTTATTTAAAATTAAATGACGGGTACATAAATTTGTATATAAATAAAAAAAATGTCTGAGCTATTCAGCTTCAACAAAAGCTATATTTAAAGATTTCAGACTCTATGATACTCCAAGCTATGATAGTTTGTCACATGGACCTATCATTTTATGAGTATCTAAGTTGTCCCACAGGTGAACTCTTCTTTACCATCCATATTTACAAATATGATAGTCTAAAGTACAAGAATAATAGTTTATGTGATTTTTGCTAATTGACCTTAATAAATCTTTAGTTTATCAAGTTTCGTTCAACTTGGGTTAGCTGTAGGGGCCGGTTACGATTAAGTACCGTGTCGCATAGGGCTATTTACGCCCGGTTGACAGAAGGACCCATTCGACTTGTACCCAAAAAAATCTCAACTTTAAAACTTTAGATTTAAAGGAATTTGCAATTTCACTAACTATTGTCTTGTGACTAAATTGTTTGAATGAATCAAAAGAATTATAGTGTCACATAATATAAGCAAAACAAAGTTTGTCTAAATGTTGTGACAGAACAATATTGTGATTTCTTTCTGACTAGAAATTCTAATACTGTGATAATATAGTCAATTAATGTTTAAACATGTAAACCGATCAAATGAAAGAATAGTATCCATTATTATTGCTAAATATCCATTAGTATCCAAGAATTTGAAAATTGAGATATACAAAACATCACATTCAAAAAGATAAAGCAAAAACTTTTGTTTTACGTACCTTCACTATTAGCATATTTGAGCCTTTTGTCACAATCTCTAATGCTTTCTGACTTGAAAATATAATATTACAGAGATCATGTTTACAATGAGCAAGTGCAAAAGAAATTTAATTTTATTATTACTGTCACCGATAACATTTTTTTCCAAAGATATCTCTAAGGATTCTACCATCAAGAGAATAAAGGATAGTCTACATACTAACAAAAAATTTGACTGAAATGATGCACAAACTTGTTCATTCTGGCACACCAATAACATTTGGCTATGAATATGTATACAACAAACCGTCGTCTATGATATAAGAATCACATATATAATTTGTGTCTGTGCAAGATAGCCTATAAATGATTTTAAAAGTTAATCTCATTTATCTCATATTTATTTTCTTGCAGTCTGGAAATTATTTTACTTGCATATAAAGATTATACTTGAAAGTTGGAATATAATGCATCTAATCTTTTAATGTTTTACTTTTTTACAATAAACATCAAATTTTATTATGCAACTTTCGACTTTGACAGACAATTATGTGCACAAGCTATATCACATATTTATTGTTTCCTAACTTGTGTGTTTTGGTATTTCCTTTTCTCGAATTTACCCACAACTAGTTGTAGAATATAACATATATGACAAGTTGCCCTCTACCCACAGGCGGCATGAAAGAGAAGGAAAGAAGCAAAGTACCCAAGGAAAGATACAAATTATAGTCCTCTGATTTTACAGAGTACAGGTAATTTGTCTGCAGCTAGGTTCACACACACAAGTGACAAGATGGAAACCACACTGAAATATCTCTATAAATTGCTTCTGCAAAATATTGCACATGTGATCCAAAAAAAACTTATAGCATATGAAGTCAAGTTATTCAATAATGGAGTGCATTGTGATAATCCTTGCGATGCATATGCATATGTAACGTCAAGAATACATATAACAAGATATGAATAGGATCACCATATCACTTTATCTAGTGTTTGTTGAAATGATGGTATCATGTAATTTGTTTTTTATACTAATATATGACTTAAAACAGATGAAATTGATTAATTTCCATCTTTGATGCAAGCAAGAAACATCAAAAGAATTACTTTTTGCGTTTATAGTCCTTAAAAACATTGAATTGAAGGAACTTAAATTTTAATGCCATGTAGTTATGTTTTGCATTAGTGGGATTTGGAAAAAATCTTACATTGCACATACCATGATAACCATTAATGGATGTAATGTATGCTCATCTCACCTACATAAATACACAGTAGAATTTTTTTTAGATGCTAGTATAATAATCACATAATTATACATGATTAGACCCATAAATAGATAGGTTTCTGACAAACATAATTCCAAAGAGTCCCAACTATTGCTGCCACAAGGTCATTGCTAAGACAAGGTCTAGGAGGGTTAAAATGCATGCAATATTACTCCCATTGTATGCAGAGGCGAACCTTAAGAATAGAATCTTCTACTATTTTCTTTAGGACATTTATGAAGAGAACATAAAAGTCTGATAACTAAGTCAAGAATCCTTCTATCAGAAAACAAAAACAAAAACAAACCTGAGCATAAGTAGTGAAGTTTCTTGTAAGAAAGGCAAGTGGAAAGCAAGAACAAGAAGCAAAAAGTTTGTTGTAGGTGTAGCCAAACCATCACAACACCCAACATCTTCAAAAAATAATTAGGGACAACAATACAAAACAACACAAAGCGAGCATGCAAGCATAAAACAACTAATAGTCCGGCCCATAATCCAGCTCAGAGGCAAATAGAATAAACAAGTGCAATCACACAACATAACGTAACAGAAACTATAAGCTAACCCTCCTATGTAGAATAATAAGCAATTGTTATGGTGGCAGAAATGAAGTTGGTGCCACACCAAACTCACTAGCGTAATTATGCTCGCTATATTCCAATGCGTATCCACACAATGATCAAGATTATCCTTAAGAAATGGACCTGGTAGATGAAAGAGTACTTTCTTAATTGACCTTTTGGAAGGGGATTGTTGGTGTGTGTCACAATTATAAATGCCTCATAACATCCATGTAATGGTTAGAATGCCCTCTTGTAAATCCCTCTCATTTACACAAGGCGACCAAGCAGGTTGGAAGCAAGTTTTACATGGAATCTAAATTATTGCATATGACATTTGCCTAATATTACAATTCAATTCTTGATCATTTCATTGTCAATCCCAACAGCTAACATCATGAATAAGTTACAGTTGAGTCCAGTTGAATATCCAAAAGGAAAAATTCCTCATGCTATTTCAATAGAATTCAATACTTAAAAAAAGTAATAAACTCAATCATTCTAATTAGAAACCTACATATACTTACTAACAATAATACATATGATTTGTTAAACAAATCTACAGAAATAGTATTAATGGCACAGATTAAAAAAATAGTTGCCAGTGATAAGAATAAACTGATATATTATTAGTCCAATTAGACACAGCAAATTGCCAATGATGAAAACATCATAAGAATTGGAAAAAAATTATTCATTCAATGTGAATCAAAAGTTCAAACCAAAATTCTATGTTTAAACACACAAGAGCCACAACCATGTTTTGGCTCGATTGATCAGATTTTCATTTGGCTTCATGCCTTCATGAGAGCTAGTAGCAGAATCAGTAGAACCAAATAAATATAGAGTATTGTGTGTGGAGATGTTTAATATAAGATTGACCATACAAAGTTGGCCGGACAGAAGACAACTGTAGCCAGAGAAGCCAGTTAAGCTAGCCGTATGAATATATCTTAAGCAAGAGAGAAGGCACCTGCCAGCCATTAGATGGACTCTTTGTATATCATGGTAATAAAATGTATACGTGTATGTTTATCAGATGTTTTATATATAGGTTTGATTGAAAAGAAAAAAAAATGGTGATGCATCTTTATGCATGTGTATTAGCTAAGTGTCCCTGGATGTGTAAAATTGTAGCATACATCCTGGCTCATAGAATAAGGATCATGGGAATTCCTGAGCTATATTAGCTCCATATATTTACATAACGGATAAAAAAATTGACTTCTTTATTTTTATTTTATTTTTCTTTTATTAGGCTTTGTGGGAATTGTCTGTTATATGATAATGATCGAGTCATCTATGGACTCAACTCCCTGAAGTAGGCATGATTAATGTGGTTCAGATTAGCTATGATGCACATCACGATTTCTACGATTTCATCATCTGCTATTAGATTTATCCTAGAAAAAGTAACCAATGTTTTCTAGCCTTATTCGACCATCAACTTGGTTTGAATAAGTGTCATATGAAGCAAACATATATACAGAATTGGGAACAAGAAGAAATAGGGAGTGTGAATAGAAGTAGAGGGCGGTGAATAAGCAGACTAATAATTAGGAGTAAAATTTCACATAAAACTTATTGCTCTTAGAGGATTGTAATACACCAAAAACATTTCTAACTGTTAGGAGTCGAGAACAATTTGTAAAAATAATCGGAAGGTAAATCGTAAAAATAATCAATGCACTAATACAAACTGAATGTAATAAATCATAAGAAATAAACTCTTAAATTGTTAGAAAGTTTTACCTTTGATTCGTGTAAACAAAAATGACAATGGATTGGATTTACCGGTCTACGGAGAAGTCATGCACGAAGCATTTCCCTAAGAGTTTATTCGAGGTCTATGTGCAGACATCCTCTCGAATTCTCCTAGTGATAAAACCCCTCGCTACCGGCTTCCCGTTATCGCACATGGCTTCGGGAGAACGACCCGAACTTAACTTTGCCCAGAGGAGAAGAGATTTGAATGAAAAAGAAAGGAGAAATCATATAGGTGTGGTTTATGAAAGATGATGAATAGAATGGAGAAATTGGTTGTCCCTATTCTTGTATAGATCCTCCTTTACAAGGAGAGATGGAAAGAATATATAGAGGGGCTCATAACATAGGAATTAAACAGAATTGATTAAGGAATTAAGGTGCTGATGGTTGGCACCTTTTGGCCGGTCGGAAATTAGTGTGAGCACCTTTTGTTCCTCAATCCCTCGTGCACCATTGGATCGAGCAGGCTGCGTGGGGCCTGCGGGTGCATCCCCTCGATCCAACGGTGCAGTAAGAGGGGGGATTTTGGGGGGCTCCCGCTGGAGGGCTTCCGATCCGGACTATATTATATATAATATATATATATATAATATATATATAATATATATATAATATATATAAGCGAATCAAAAGCCCCCTTGAGAAAACCCCCTAAAAAAACCCTCACTCTAATCCATAATTTAATGTTAATATTAATGTTAATATTAGTGTTAATGTTAATATAATGTTAATATTAATATTAAATACTAAAATTAACATTAAACTTAACATTAAATTAATATTAACATTAACATTAACATTAATATTAACATTAACATTAACATTATATAAAAAAATATAAAAAATTAATATTAACATTAACATTAATATTAACATTATCATTAATATTAACATTATTAATATTACAAATTAGAGTGAGGGGGGTTTTTAGGGGGTTTCTATGGGGGCTTTTGATCCGCTCCCTATATATATATATATATATATATATATATATATATATAATATATATATATATATATATGATCCGGATCAAAGACCCCACCCACGGAGCCCTGCCCCCTGTACCATCAGAGCGCACGGAGCCCACGCGATGCCCCGCGATCCAACGGCCAAGGATTGCGGGGCTTCGACAGGGCTCCCGAAACGGACCCATATATATATATATATATATATATATATATGTATATATATGTATATATCATTTTTTAAAATTAATGAATGCTTTTAGTTAATATAGATATATATAAGGCTATTTGGAACCAAAATGTCGACGGGGAAGCTTGAAATTTTCTTATTATATAATAGTATAGATTCTTATTATATAGTAGTATAGATAACCCTCTCCGCATGTTTCCCAAAAACATCCACCTCATCCATATTCTTGAGCCCGATATGTGCTTCTTTCGAGACCCATGTGATGTCCGCGGCCTCGACGTCCTTTGCGAGGAGTCGAGCATGACTCGTCGCGTGCAGTGTACTGTCGACGAGCTAGTTATCGAACAGTTCCCTGACCCTGCTTACCTGTTGAAAACATTCGCAGACCTGATTGCTGAGTCATTGCTGTTGGATTGTATCTCGTTTCCGGTTGAACGCTCAAATGAGGGGTGACAATGGAGTTAGTAATTTAGTCCCACATCGGTTAGGGGTGGGATCATGTGGTGTAAATAATTAGGAGTGGTTCAGGCCTTACATGAGAATTCTCTTTTAAGGCATATGGGCCCAATTCAATATCGTACCTCATGGGCCAACTCCGGTTTGGGTCACACCGCGTTCCTAACAAGTGGTATCAGAGCCCATGGCTATGGGACGTTTGGGCGGCTCTAATTAGTTCGAGATAAATGGTGCTGAACATTCATGCATATACGGATATACCGCGGGCTTTCTTCTCAAGGTGGAGTTGGAGCATCAACTACACGAATTGGCTTCAAAGGTGTGTTTGACCAGCCTTAGGTGGAGCAAGACATTTTGGTTGGCACATAATGGTGGTGGATGAGCGTGTCGGTTTGGTTCTGTGGTTGGACGGATCGAGACAATAATATTTTGGATCTCCTGGGTACTCGGTTGGCGGGAACAAAAGGTAGCAGGGGTGCTAAGGTTGTTCGACTAGCGGGAACGGACAAATGTAGCAAGGTGCTAAGGTTATTCGGCTAGCAAAAATGAGTTAAGGTGGAAATTGTTGGGTTGTATCTCTTTCCTGTTGAGCGCTCAAATGGAGGGTGACAATGGAGTTGGTAATTTAGTCCCACATCGATTAGGAGGTGGGATCATATGGTGTAGATAATTGTGATTGGTTCAGGCCTTACATGAGAATTCTATTTTAAGGCATATGGGCCCAATTCAATATCGCACCTTATGGGCCAACTCTGGTTCGGATCACACCGCATTTCCAACATCTGTATGTCACGAGGACCACTGCCGAACAGTAAGCACTATTCTTGTTTCTATATTAGTGAGTGTTGAAGTTGTGTTTTGAAAACTTAAGTATTAATTTTTTATTAATGAGAGAACAAAAGTTCTGTTCTCTCGGGTATATTTCTGCCTGGAGCTTTGTTATTAAGAAATAAATGAAAGTTAGAGAATTATGCATATAACCCCGTCATCAAACTTTATTTACACTAAATTGGTAGAAAGATAAGTAATATCAATAGAAAAACTGTATAAAAGAAAAGCATAGAAGCGTGCAAATTAAGATGGTGTGACCAAGTTCCTTCCTTTAGAAAGGAATTGAGGAACAGCATTGTATTGCAAATATGTCTCATAATAACCCCTTCCTTAATTAGTTTATTAGAAATAAGAGCCTAAGCAATAAATGAATTAATTTAATTTCTTAAATTATAAATTTAGGTATACAACGATACTATTAAATGAATACAGTTATTATAAACACTACATTATTACTTAAACATTTTGATAAATAAATTATAAATTTCCTTTCATCTTGTTATATATCTATTATCATATGTTCTATCATAATGGAATACATTAAAATAAGTTGTTTTTATCAAAGATAATTACGATAATAACAATAGAACGTAGAATAATGACTTTTATCATTTTAAATAAAACTAAAATTTTAACTACTGAGAAATAACTTAGACTGATAATAGGGAAGAGAGAAATTGATTATTATTATTACGTATTATTTCATGTGACTGCCATAGATCCCTTAAACTTAGAAAAAGAGAAGTATTAGACAAACTAGGTTTGTACCTAAAATTCAATCTGATATAACAACAAATTTACTTGCTTAAATATCAATTCTAAGAATTGAATATGCTTATGTTTGTGATTGCGGGATAGATGGTGGGAGCCAAATAGATCTGGAACGAGGGTATCATGTTGTGAAACTACCAACTGCAATACCTCTTGAAGGATGAACTTCAGGCAAGTATACATTGCCAAACTTGTACAATATTTATGCATGTTTACTTCCATTGTTCTTGTTCTCGTTTATTATTTTCTTATCCTATCATCTTTTCTTGTACATGTTTCATGATGTCTTCTTTACTTGTTTGCTTGTATGCTATATATCTTTTTTTTCACATACTTATTTACGTTACACTATACTTGTTTATATTTTCGTGTTCTTGACTTGACTTGATTTTATCACTTGGACTTGACTTGATCTGATTACCTGAATTTTTCTTGACTTGACTTGACCCTCGGCCAATACTAGGATTGGCTACTTGACCACTCTCGACTCAAAAACCCATATGGTTATGATAGAGATTTACTATAGTTAGAGAGCACCACGTAGGACTACTATCTATAGGACGAAGAGCACAACAGGACTACAGTCATTCGATTTATTGTATCCACGCTTAGTACCATTTTTCTACGGCATGCCACTTTCTACATGTGTCTGTGTCTTTTTATACTATAT
>JANAVB010036064.1:0-66452 GCA_029216955.1 Iris pallida
TTGCTAGGAACCCCTAGATCAGAATGAGCAGTTGGTTCCCGTCGAGTGTGACGGAAGCCTGGGTAGGTATAGTGATAGGGGGTGGTGGAAGTATTGGGTCCTGCTGGGCCTGTGATGTGGAAGGTGGTGGAGGCATCTGGGTTTGTGGATTTGTGGAGTGGGGAATGTGGTAGATGGAGGTGTATCAGTCAACTGTCAGCTGACTGGATGAGGAGTGTGCCATTCTCAGGTGAGACATACCGGGATGAACGAGTAAGCACCAT
Source organism: Iris pallida (assembly GCA_029216955.1). Classification (NCBI taxonomy): domain Eukaryota; kingdom Viridiplantae; phylum Streptophyta; class Magnoliopsida; order Asparagales; family Iridaceae; genus Iris; species Iris pallida. The sequence goes on from JANAVB010036064.1 coordinate 264, forward strand.
CTAATTACAATAAAAGGACTTATAAGGACTCTTTAAAGCAAAACAATCATAGACAAGAAAATCTAATTATAATAGCAAGCATGGGATGTATTTCCTATGTTGAATCCTAGTATTCCTCTAGGTGTTCTAAGCGTCATTCCTAATGTTGTCTAATTACCTTAAGTTCCTAATTGCAGGCATGCTTGGTACAATAACGTAACCAAACAATTGTCTCGAGACCTGCATGGGCTACCACTAAAAACGTGTCACGACCCCACCGTATAGGGGCACGAGAAGTGGGTACGTCCAGCCTACGCCGCAGTGTCGGCGGTAGTAAGCTGTCCTAGGTTGCTAACTAATCTCATACAGTGTATATAAAGTACTTGTCCAGATATCAGCTCCGAATGGAGGACAAGTAAAGAATAGGATACTCAATCACAGTCTAAAACACGATAAGAAAACACAGAAGTTATACCTAAGGAATTAAAGACAACAACAACTAACTACTAAAATAATACAATAATGTCTCAAACCAACTTAATACAAACTCAATATCTTAACTTTAATACAACAAGTCAAAACATGAAAGCTAAAGTAGTCTACTAGCTAATCTCCTGAATCACTCCTGAGAGTCGAAACCAAAGGTAGCTAATCCCTCGCCAGGTCCATGGTAAGTAGGGCATGTGTCCTCAGGATTATCATCTGTAATATTTTCAACAGGTCCAATCAGGACAAGAACGAGTACAACTCATCTAGAAAATCCAAGTAAATGACAAAGAACTATAAAGCAGTTATAGACAGTTTTATTGATGAGCATGGCAGTTTTATACAGGTAATGATGGCATAGAGAAACAGTAAGATACAAGAAAAGAAAGGTAACTAAAACAAGAGAAAATCATGGCAATGAAGACTGTAATAAAAGCTAACTGAACTAGAATAATATGTACGAGTCCAGACAGTACGATATAAGTCTAATGTAATCCCAGTGTAAGTCCAGTCCATATAATCCGATACCAGATGATTTCCAATACAAGATGAGTCCAACAGTGATCAATGAATCCAGGGTGAGTCCAACTATGATCTAACAGTGTGTTTTAAAATACCGAGGTCGACATGTAAACGGCTGTAGGTATCAGGCACATCTCTCACTGATCGGGCAAGAGATGGCTATGCTTCCGGTAGATTCAGTGGGAGATTCCGGATTTGGGGTATGTCTACATGTCTTACTCAATATTTCCCCGCCCAGCAAGTGAATCCAAAATCGACAAAAGAATCGAGATGAGTCTGGCCAATACATGATGATTCCAGAAATGATTCCGGAATGATACCAATGACTCCAGTAATAGAGGCCAGCAAGTAAGGTATGTGTCGATACATGAATCCAGAAATATCCATACGTGTTGATACAGAGAATCACAGAACTAACTAGAACTGAAATACAGTAATTGACAAATAAATGAGAGAACTATCAGAGAATGTACTCGCCTGATACTCTGAAAAGAGTAGCGTAATATCAGATGCCTGTACCAGGGTCACAATGTCCTAAAATAGAGCAATACAGTTATGACATGTCCAAAATGAAGGTAAATGAAATCTATAATGCAATCTATATGAATTCTAAGCCAATCTAGGTCAAAGTCAAACTTAAGTCAACTCTTCAGTCAAACTAAGTCAAATTAAGTCATACTAGGTCACAAGAAGTTAAACTAAGTCATACAAGGTCAAACAAGGTTAAACAAGTCTAATCTAGGTTAAAGTCAACTTTTGGTCAACATTCTAGTCAAACTAGTCAAGTTATCTAGGGTTTAGTCAATAATGGTCAAACTAGTCAATATGGTCAAACTAGGTCAAAGTCTAGGTCAATCTTAGACTAACTAAGGTTTTTTTAGGTCAAGGGTCAACTCATATATCAACTCTATAAGGCTAACCCAAAACCAAACATAGACTAACATGTCTTAGGATACCAAGGATTCTATACCACAAAGCTAAGGCATAACCAATCTCCTATACAAGTTATCACACAAAATATATATAGTACAATACCAACCTTAATCCTATAATCAAGTTAATCCCATACTCCAACTCAAGTCATGACTCAACTCTAAGTATTCCACTTAACCCCATACATATCTTAATTAATGTAACTATCCATATAACCCAAGTCACACAAATACCCTTATATACTTAGGGCACTCACATATAGGTCAAACTCAAATAGCTAGCTAATAGTCTAGGGTTTACTTAATCTTAGTCAACTAGTCCTTTTAAGTCTATACAAGTCAATTCTAGGTCAATTTGGTCAAGGTTTGACCAATAGTTGACTTTAGTCAACCATGGTCAACAAGGCTACCTAGGTCAACCATTCAAGAGCCAATTAGGCCAAGTATAGGGCAACCCCCTATTAGCCATAGGCTAGTATGTCTAGGATACTACCACATACATATAGGTATCTTAGATATATACTCATATCTATACAATATATATACATAGGCCATCTCATATATGTATACATATCTACAATGTATACACCATATACCCAACTTATATAATACCATATATATACTCATAACATACATATATTATCAATATATATAGCCAATTATATATAATATACCATATCTATATATATAACCCTCAATATATATATAAACTATATATACATATCTAATATATATTCCATATTTATACATATAATCATATATTATATATAATATTACATATAGACTTATATAGAGAGAGAATAATAGAGAGAGATGTGAGAGTGTGTGTGTGTACAAGAGTGAGTGAGAGTGTGAGGGGTGTCATGTGTGTGAACATGTGTGTGTAACAGTGAGAAAGGGGGGGTTCTGTTCTCAGAATTCTGAGAAACGGGCACACACACACACACATATACATACACCTATACATACACCTATACATACCTATATACATCCATACATACATACCTACATACCCACACACATACATACACAAACATATACATATATACTTATATACAGTATGTATATACATAAATATACGTATATATACACAAAAATTAATTCAAAATTCAAAATAAATACTGAAAAATAACAGGAATTACTGTTCATTCCTGAACATTGGGGAAAACCAAATCTAACACACAAAACCTAGCTAATACCCTAATCTAAGGGTTGGTAATCGTGCCCCTAGGTATACTCGTGTCCCTCGTGTCCTCAAGGTCCACCACGACGCGACACGACGTGTCCAAGAGTAAAAAACCCCAATCGGGTAAATTCTAGACACCACAGTGTCACAGCATCGTGCACGAGTTTGTGTCTCGTGGACACGACACAAGGGTCTAGAAGTCTCGTATCACGTGGGTAGATTCGCCTAGGGTTACTCTAAGTGTCCAGCACCCTGAATCGAGTCGGGGTCGTGTCGTGTCCGAGTAAGGGAGGCGTATCAGAGCCTCGAGTTCGTGTTTACAGTGTCAGTGAGTGACCAGTGCAGAGGCATTTCGTGTCTGATACGACACTGGTCGCATGAAACTTCGTGGGTAGGTTGTCAGAGGGTGCCCCTACCCTCGTGCCAAGTGGCACGTGTCCACGTGTCCAATTCGTAAGAAAATACTGTCGGGTAGCAGGACAGCGTGCACAGTCTCGTGCACGCGTGTCGAAGGGTCGTGTGCCCCACATGTGGCACGTAGAGCCTTGTGCTCGTGTCAGGGTGTAGCCTAGGTCTAGGGCTAGGGTTTAGGCCTGACACTTTGTGTCTACGTCGTGTCTAGACACGACACGAAGGCCGTGTCAGTGTGTGTTTTAACACTGTGTGCAGTGTAAACTAAACCAGTGCGCGTGTGATTACGTGTTCGATACGACACAGATGACATGGCACTTGGGGCTGACATGTCAGTCATGGCCCCTTCGTGTCCACCAAAATTGGTGTGTCGAAGTGTCGTGTACAGTGAGAAATGGGGCTCGAGCAACAGGACACAGTGTATGTGTGTACAGAGTATTTGTCCGTTTTGGACACGGACATGACTCAGATTCGTGCTCAGTCCTAGTGTTTCGTGATCAGCATGCTAAGGCTACCCAAATGTGTAATTTATTTTGGAAAATAATAACTTTTATTCCTAAGTGGTATTTCACTAAACACTGCAATTTAAACACAGATACGTGTCCGATACGGACACCAACCAAACCTATTTTCTACCAAACTTGACCCACAGTTAGGGTTTACCTATATGCATGCAATTATGAAGAGAAAACACAATATTAACTAGGTTTAGGGATATTTACCTATGAGTGCAAAACTCAAGAAAACCAAGGTAGGGGGGGTGTCTTCTTCAAATGATGATGCCCAAAATGCTATGCAACCTAGCTAGCTAGCTCCCCTTAGCACCATCAATGGTAGGGGATCCCAATACAAGAAACTAGGCTCAATTTGGAGTCAAATTGGTTAAGTTGTGGAAGGTTGAAGTTGAGGGAAAAACTAGTTTTTAGGTGTAATGAAAATGAGGTGTGAATGAAGGGGGTGTGTTTATATGGAAGGGGGTAGGGTTGGGCTGCCATGGGTAGGATAGGGGTAGATATTTAGGGTTCATCCACCTTGCAAACTTAGCTCCTAAGTCTTTGACTAAGGGGATAGATATTTCTAGGTTTTCTAAATATCTAAGAAAGTAATATCTTAGATATTTCCAACCTAAGATATTTACACATAAGCTAACATCTAACATTAGTTTCTAGTTAGTGGCTAACCTTTGGATTAGTGCTAAACTAGGTTAGGAGCTAACATGACACTAATCAACTATAATAAATAATAAATTACATAAATCTAAATAAATTCTAGTAAATCCTAGAAAATTACCAAAATATCCTTTAGACTAAAAAAGTGCTAAAATGGTATCCTAATCATTTGGTTAGGCTTACATGGTCATGGTAGTCTCTAGGTTATGAAATCTCTAGGGTTTACACTAGGGTTATACTAGTAAAATCACAAAGTCATAAGTCGTGACTTAGAAAATAGTTTTAATCTAACTAAAAATCACCAAAATTCATAATGACTAAATTACCATTAATAAATAATAAAAATAATAAATTTTCAAAAATACCCCAATTTCAGAAAACTGGGTGTTACATGCATGCTACAATCAGGTCTCCTATGGTCCCACAGAGCATCTATGTCTCAATCAATCAAAACAAGAAGCAGTAAATAATGATCATATAAGACAAAGCAGTAAGGCGTCTCCAACGCTTCATCAAAATGATTCATGAGCCTAGCTTTTACAAAAAGATGAGCTAGTACCGAGATTCAATAGTACATAACCGTAGTCAGCTGCAGTCTGATTTAATTACAATTATGTAAAAGGAAACTAATGTCCAGAACTGCCGGCTAAACAGGTGCCGGTAGCTAAACGCCAAGTACAAAATAGAAGATATCAGAGCAGTGAAGAAGAAACCCACTCATGGTCCCTGGCACCCATACTCCTGGTGTGCACCATTGTTCGGGTGGAAGGCTGGATCCTCTGGAGCTGCTACGAGATCTAGCCAAAAAAAACCAGCGGGGTCAGGCCCCGAATAGCAAGTTCCACAAGGAAGCACAAAGAGTGAGATAAAACCCAATGATAAAATATGACCTGATTCACGAGTTATAGGCTTATACCATATCATCGAGACAATACGACACCCTTACAACCAAACAAGGACAAACGGTGCCAATATCGTGCCGAGATAAGATATATCCTATAACCATGGACAGGTGAAGGGCTTCTGATCGTGACTTCGGTCCATAGCCTATCGTGGCACAATAGCCCAACCCAACAACCAAACAAGGACATGGGTTGGACCACGCACCACGATAGTTCATGTTCCTCAGTTGCTAACAGAAGAAAATATATCACAAACAAGTCAGCTTACAAGCGGCCATTCAATCCTTCGGCTTTCTATGATTTATCTAGATTATCTCAGTAATGCAAATTATAGGAATCCTCAGATCGTGTCAACCCAGCAGGCTAGCCAAACCATATAATATACATATACACATAGCACTTTGATTATGCACCGGTCCCCCGTAAGGCCACCATGCTAAAACATATAACACATAGCACGTAGGAGTCGGATATAGTCATCCACTATCGTGATGAAACTGTATCCGTGGCGGCCAACCCGACACGTCAGGACAGGACCTGGGGTGGCCAGTATGGCACGATCTCGGAATTCTTCCCACCCAATGCATCTACCAATTTGAGTTTCTTAGATTAACCCTATCTTGATATGGAATTACATGTCGTGGTCACATGGTCATCCTCCTATATGTCGTACCATAGTACGCGTACCCTAAGTATGAATCCACATCGGCCCGATCTAGATCCATGCTTAGTGTAATGCTTCAAACAACAATCAACCTACCACGACACTATTACTGACCAATTACCATGACTGTACTGGAAGGTACACATGTATTGACATATAACACGAACGATCACTTGGCATGTAGAGTCACACCTCAGTACTCAATAAATGGTACCACAGTGCATGCTAATATTGTATCTCAATACACACTTAGAACATGTACAGCACGTATACAGGTAATCAGGTCAGGAACATGGTCAAGTCAGAAAGTCACTCGGACTCCTCGTGACATAAAAGTCACATATGAATTCTGGATAAAGTGAGACATGAGGGCCCTTGAAGCCAATACAAAGATCTACAACTTTCATGTTGGGAGTTGGGAGAAATTCTGGCCACAAATAAGTCAAATAGGACATAAAACAGCCAAAATAGGCACTATGCGGCACTATTCATCCTGCGGTACTATTTATCTCATGCGGCTGCGGCACTATTCATTCCATGCGGCTGCGACACTATTCATTCTATGCGGCTGCGGCACTATTCATCTCATGCGGCTGTGGCACTATTCATTCCTGCGGCACTATTCATCTCATGCGGCTGCGGCACTATTCATCTCATGCGGCTGCGGTACTATTCATTCCTGTGGTACTATTCATCTCATGCGGCTGCGGCACTATTCATTCATGCGGCTGCAGCACTATTCATGCGACACTATTCATCGTCCCTGCCAAAACCAGGGCAGATGACATAGAAAATGTCCAAATATTGTTTTGGCCATAACTTCCTCAAAACAAGTCGAAATCTAACTTTTCAAAGGTCAAATTTGGGTAGAATTGAATTCCCTACAACATAGGACCATTAGTTTTCGAAAACAACCAAGTTTGATAGATCAAAACCATGGAAATCCATAAAACCCTAGTTATAGAAACTTAGATCTACACCAAACTAGCCATTAAAATTAAAAACTCCAAAAACTAAACTTAGAGAATAAAGAGAAGAACAATATAGACAAATATCTAAGAAAATTCAAAAATAAAAAATGCAAGAATCTCTCCATTTGGTGCAAGATGTACTTGCCTAAATGTTGTTTGAGCAAAATAAATGAAAGAGTGAATGAGTAGAGAGTGTGGAAGAGAATATATAGGGGTTGGGTTGACTCAAAGAAACCCTAAGCTTAAGCATGCTCTTAACCATGTGACTAATGACATGTTAATTTCTACATGATACAACTAATTAAATTAATTAAATAAAATCCTAACCAAATACGGTTCAGAAATCCTATCATCGAAACAGTGAACCACGCCAACAACCAGACAAGGACAAGGGGTGACACACTAATCCGCGACGAGATACTGTTCCAAGCCATGGCCAGTTACAAATATGATATATACAATCAAGATACAGGTGCCAGATACCATATACAGAAAAATCAAAAATTTACGTATTCCGGGAATGGGGTGACATCTCTACCCTCCTTAGAAAAATTCCGTCCTCGGAATTTCAAGAAGGCTAGTCGAGCGTGCTCTCAGATCACGAAATACACTCATGACAAATAGCAAGCACAATTATCAAACAACACATGGCACATGAACAAATTACGAAAGCAAGAACAATTAGGTAGAAGCACAAACATAATCATACCCTAGAAGGAAAGTGATCGGAGACATACGAATAAAATATGCCTCCCAAGTCAGTTAGGTAGGAATTCGTCCTCGAGGTCCAACACTGACTCCCAAAGTAGACAAGGGTCAACGCTTGAGATAAGTCGGTACCAATGACTAAATCAAGAACGAGACTCTGCCCAGGACGTACTCTCGTAATCAAGACACATGATGAATATCACGTATCACATGATACGAGAGCAGATGAGTGAGACAAGAAAGTCGCTTTCACTCTTTGAATATAAAACTCAAGGAATTATAATGAATAATACTCAAAACTTATCCATAATCTGACCGCCTTCAGCCAACCTCTTCTCTAATACTCCAAATTCTATTTGCCTCTGCCCCTGCTGGACTCCCTGTTGCTGCCTTTCCTGGCCCTGCTGTTGTGGCCTCTGCTATCCAACCTGATGCGGTCCTACCTGATGTTGCGCTTGTCGGTACATCTGAGCTTGCATCAGTAATGGACGCTGGGCTAGTGGCCTCACTGCTAGTGCTGGCCCTTGATACGGTGCTACCTCTGGAGCTGGCAACGCCGGAAACTGTTGAGCTGGCCCACCTGGCCTCTGTATCTGTGGGCACGTAGCTATACGATGGTCTGAACCCCCACATCTCAAGCACTGCCCATTCGCTAACCGACACACTTCCCGAGTGTGCCCTCCCTTACCACAATAAGTACAACCCACTGATGTCTCTTGACGTTGCTGGTGCCTCGGTTTCTACTGTCGAACTGGTGCCGTCACAACTGTCGTGATCGATGTTGTATCACGAATACGGACGCCAGGCACTGGTGCTGACGTCCGAGGTACTGCTCCTCCTCCTTCCGTACTCTTATATGAGATCTCTTCTGGCCTCCAGTCCTTGCTGATAACCTTTGAATTGTAAGCTCGTGCCTCCGAGCCGCCATTAATATTGCATCGAATGTCTGGTAGTCGTGCCCCTCGACCAGCTGCAAAATCTCTAAGTGAAGTCCCTGCTGGAACCTCATTGCTCTCTCTGGCACTATCGCCACCATCGTCTGAGCAAACCTACTTAACCTGCAGAACTCCGTCGCATAACCATCCACCGTCCTACTAGCCTGCTTGAGGCTGATAAATCTCTGCTGAAGCTCATACCGAGCTACAACGCCAAAATACTAGGCCTTGAATCTGGTATTGAAGCTATCCCAAGGAACAGATGCCTCATTCCAACCTCTTCTGATGCCCACCAGTCGCGGGCGAGATCCTGAAGCAATAATCTGACTTGGTCAACCTTCTCTTCTGCTGGAACCTTTGCTGCCGTCAATATGGCCTCAATATCCTGAAGCCAAGCATCCGCCGTGATAGCGTCCTCTGTGCCATCAAAGTACCTCGGGTTAAGTCGACAAAACCTTCCCGACGCTCCCGAGTCATTCCTGACGCTCCTCTCAAGAGCTAGCTGTAACCCCTGATTCAGTAATACATTCTGTTCTTACTGCTGGGTCTGTTGTTGCTGTTGGACTACTGTCTGGTGTTGCTGGGTCTCCAATAACCCTCTGATAATCTACAATAGTGCCGTGCATCTAGTACTACTGGTACTACCGGCATCACTGGAGGTACGGGAACCTCTGGCCTCTGTGGCTCAACTGGCTCATGCTCGATAACATTCTCGATGTGAATCTGTCCAGGTAGAGGGACTACCCCTTGCTTATCTCCAACTGGTCCCTGCTCTACTGGATTCTCTTCCATACCGGCTCCTCCAATAGCCGAGAATGATGTGCCCCTAAAGGAAAGGATACAAGGTATCAAAAGTCAGGATGGAAGGAATCGAGGATGATAATCAAGTTAGCAATCAAGGTGAGAGAAAGAGAAGACTAATCAGGAGATCAAGGGACATATTTTGATTGAGACTCCTATAATCGTAACACCCCACAAGTCTGAAAAACAGACCTGCATGGGCCACCAATAAAACCTTGTCACGCCCCAGTACCGGAATACTGAGACGACTAGGCCAGCTACACCGTATGAGGTATATAAACGTCATACGGTGATCGTGGCTGTCAAGAGACTAGGGGGTGCATGCTATAATCAGGTCTCCTATGGTCCCACAGAGTATCTATGTCTCAATCAATCAAAACAAGAAGCAGTAAATAATGATCATATAAGACAAAGCAGTAAGGCGTCCTCGACGCTTCATCAAAATGATTCATGAGCCTAGCTTTTACAAAAAGATGAGCTAGTACCGAGAGTCAATAGTACATAACCGTAGTCAGCTGCAGTCTGATTTAATTAGCATTATGTAAAAGGAAACTAATGTCCAGAACTGCCGGCTAAATAGGTGTCGGTGGCTAAACGCCAAGTACAAAATAGAAGATATCAGAGCAGTGAAGAAGAAACCCACTCATGGTCCCTGGCGCCCATACTCCTGGTGTGCACCATTCGGGTGGAAGGCTGGATCCTCTAGAGCTGCTACGAGATCTAGCCAAACAAAACCAACGGGGTCAGGCCCGAATAACAAGTACCACAAGGGAGCACAAAAGAGTGAGATAAAACCCAATGAGTAAAAATGACCTGATTCACGAGTTATAGGCTTATACCATATCATCGAGACAATACGACACCCTTACAACCAAACAAGGACAAACGGTGCCAATATCGTGCCGAGATAAGATATATCCTATAACCATGGGCAGGTGAAGGGCTTCTGATCGCGACTTCGGTCCATAGCCTATCGCGGCACAATAGCCCAACCCAACAACCAAACAAGGACATGGGTTGGACCACGCACCACGATAGTCCATGTTCCTCAGTTGCTAACAGAAGAAAACATATCACAAACAAGTCAGCATACAAGCGGCCATTCAATCCTCCTGCTTTCTATGATTTATCTAGATTATCTCAGTAATACAAATTATAGGAATCCTCAGATCGTGTCAACCCAGCAGGGCTAGCCAAACCATATAATATACATATACACATAGCACTTTGATTATGCACCGGTCCCCCGTAAGGCCACCGTGCTAAAACATATAACACATAGCACGTAGGAGTCGGATATAGTCATCCACTATAGGCGGATGAAACTGTATCCGTGGCGGCCAACCCGACACGTCAGGACAGGACCTAGGGTGGCCAGTATGGCACGATCTCGGGATTCTTCCCACCCAATGCATCTACCAATTTGAGTTTCTTAGATTAACCCTATCTTGATATAGAATTACATGTCGTGGTCACATGGTCATCCTTCTATATGTCGTACCGTTGTACGCGTACCCTAAGTATGAATCCACATCGGCCCGATCTAGATCCATACTTAGTGTAATGCTTAAAACAATCAACATACCACGACACTATTACTGACCAATTACCATGACTGTACTGGAAGGTACACATGTATTGACATATAACACGAACGATCACTTGGCATGTAGAGTCACACCTCAGTGCACTCATTAAATGGCACCACAGTGCATACTAATATTGTATCTCAATACACACTTAGAACATGTACCAGCACGTATACAGGTAATCAGGTCAGGAACATGGTCAAGTCAGGAAGTCACTCGGACTCCTCGTGACATAAAAATTACATATGAATTCTGGTTGAAGTGAGACATGAGGGTCCTTGAAGCCAATACAAAGATCTACAACTTTTATGTTGGGAGTTGGAAGAAATTCTGGCCACAAATAAGTCAATAGGACATAAAACAGCCAAAATAGGCACTATGCGGCACTATTCAAGCCATGCAGCACTATTCATCCTGCGGTACTATTCATCTCATGCGGCTGCGGCACTATTCATTCCATACGGCTGTGGCACTATTCATTCTATGCGGCTGCGGCACTATTTATCTCATGCGGCTGTGACACTATTCATTCCTGTGGTACTATTCATCTCATGCGGCTGCAGTACTATTCATCTCATACGGCTGCGGTACTATTCATTCCTGCGGTACTATTTATCTCATGCGACTGCGGCACTATTCATTCCTGCGGCTGCGGCTATTCATGCGGCACTATTCATCGTCCCTGCCAAAACCAGGGCAGATGACATAGAAAATGTTCAAATATTATTTTGGCCATAATTTCCTCAAAACAAGTCAAAATCTAACTTTTCAAAGGTCAAAATTGGGTAGAATTGAATTCCCTACAATAGGACCATTAGTTTTCGAAAACAACCAAGTTTGATAGATCAAAACCATGAAAATCTATAAAATCCTAGTTATAGAAACTTAGATCTACACCAAACTAGCCATTAAAATCAAAAACTCCAAGAACTAAACTTGTAGAGAATGAAGAGAAGAACAATATCGACAAATAATATCTAAGAAAAATTAAGAAATAAAAAATACAAGAATCTCTCCATTTGGTGCAAGATGCACTTGTCTAAATGTTGTTTGAGCAAAATAAATGAAAGAGTGAATGAGGAGAGAGAGTGTGGAAGAGAATATATAGGGGTTGGGTTGACTCAAAGAAACCCTAAGCTTAAGCATGCTCTTAACCATGTGACTAATGACATATTAATTGCTACATGATACAACTAATTAAATTAATTAAATAACCTAACCACAACACGGTTCAGAAATTCTATTATCGAAACAGTGAACCACGCCTACAACCAGACAAGGACAAGGGTGAAACACTAATCCGCGACGAGATACTGTTCCATGCCATGGCCAGTTACAAATATATGATATATACAATCAAGATACATGTGCCAGATACCATATACAGAAAAATCAAAAATTTATGAATTCCGGAAATGGGGAGTGACAGCGAGCCTCGGCGAGTTCTGATCTTCTCCGGAGGCGCACACCACTGACAGAGACCCGGTGGCGTTCACTCGAACATCGACAGCAGGATTTCCCCTGCGGACTCGTATCCGCGAGTCCATTATTTCACCAGCGGTGACGCAGTGAGCGGACCTTCGTACACAGAGCACAATAAGGTCCCTGCCCTTCTACGTCTCATTTCCTTGATTGATTTGTTTGTATTTCGAAATTGTAGAAGCATAGAATTTCAGGACCAGAAATCCTATGCGCTAAACACTACATGCGCCAGGTGAAGTACTGGGCACAGCAAAAGAATAGACATTAAAAGAGGATTTTTATTCATATAAAAGTCTATTACATGTCTAAAAAAGAGCTGTACAAAGGAGAATTTCTAAAAAGAAAAGATCCTAAGTCTACAGCTAGGCGCAGCAACCACCATGCGCTCTCAAACAGGCGCATCTCGCCATGCGCTCTCAAATAGGCACAGCAACCACCATGCGCTCTCAAACAGGCGCATCTCGCCATGCGCTCTCAAACAGCCAGGCGCATCCCTTATGCATCCTCAGTTATGTGCATCCCTTCAGCAGCTCAGTTATGTGTCGCCCTTCAGCGTCCCAGTCAGGCGTATCATGAAGTGTCAGCATATGTGCCATTAAATGTTTCGACTAATGAAGCATTTATTGAGCAGAACGACGGTGGCAATCAACCCTCTAGCTGGAGGAAGAGCTCTCCGCAATCGATCCGCGACAAAAGGAGGCTTTCAACACAACCAGAATGGGCAACACCCACTCTGACAGGAAGAGCCTCCAAAGCTGCAGCATCGCAATTCCGATCTGCGGCTCTTCCAGCATAACGGAGACGAGGCTCGAGCATCCCGATCTTTGGATGCAACATGCACCTTCCGCCTGCCTCAGAAGCCCTCGACTCCGACTTTTGGATGTAACAATCACCTTCAAGTGCATCAATGAAGACAATGCGTCGCATCTTCACCCTCGGAGCATCTCTTCAACAGAATGCGCTCGAGCAAATAAGTTCATTTCGGAAGGACGTAAGAGAACGAGAAGCAAACTCTCTCCATGCCACTATTTATAGGCCGGGCAAATCAAACCCACGCGCCAACTGGCTGGCTCTCTGAATCCCATGCAATGAATTTACATTTAATGGTGATGAACCTGACGCTTCGAATTCAACCATGTCAAAAATGGCTATTTAAAGCACTCGAAGAACGTAACAGTCGGACCAATAAAGACGCATCATGCAAGGCGGATGTGCCGGTCAGACCGCACATCATACAGACGCGCCCCTCAGCACCACGCGCCTTACGAGGATGCGCCCATGCGTCTCCATACGCCTAGTGGAACGCCGATCGATGCGTCCACTCAACAACCCATCACCTGTCAAGAACATTAAATGCTGAAGACAGACAGAGTTGGCAGCACGTCCCCCGAGGACTGAGCAGTTTACAGCTTTTGCAGAAGATAAAGCGTCACCAACGTCAGCATCATCATTACTTTCCTCCAGCGGTTACAAGCCACGTGGCTGCCCAACCATCTCGCATGCGCCGCCGCAGCCATGCGCCCAAATCTCTGCATGCGTCTCAGACTTTTTATCTGATCCCTAAAGACAGAAGTCAAAGTCACTACTGAAGCCCCGTGCGCCTTAAAATCCATGCGCCCTGACTGGTTCGTGACTCCTAAAGGTTACGAGCCAAAGTCTCCTCATGCACCCAATCCCAGGCGCATTCTATCAGATCATTCCCCACCAAATTCGAGATCTTCGAGCCATGGACCTACGACACGTGTCCTTAGACTCGATTCAGCCTACGAAGGGGTACTAATCACCCAAGATCTCAGCAACAGAAAGATCCTTCCCTCGCTACGTGTCAGCTCGACCGCAGCCCACAAAAGCAACGGAAAGGGTTCAACTCCTCAATCAAAGCGCATCATCCATGCGCCTCTATCAGTAATCACCACATGGCGTCCCCACGTACAGGCACATCCTACATATGTGCGCATGACAGCCAGCCTGTAGACTATAAATAGAGGAATCATTTCCTTCTTCCACACACGGAGAAGACACATCATACAAGCACCGACATACATATACAGAGGCAGACCTGCGAGCATACACAGAGAGGCAGATACAGACACTCAACATCTTCCTCCTCTCAGCAAGCTCCAGCACCCAGAGCAATCCAGACCTTCAGAGAACCGAGAACCGTCGTCAGATCGTCAACGGAGTCAACGTATTACTACTCGCTCCATCGGCACAAGAAACCCAGATAAACAAAAGTGTACTTCTAGGACTACGTCTAAGTCCTACATTGTAACACTATTATGTTTGTAATTAAAATTTACAATCAAAAGATTTTAAAGGCAAACAAGCTGGCGACTCCGCTGGGGAAGTCTTTCTCCTCCACCGAGAAAGCCGTATCGCAATCCGACGATGTGAAAGTGGGCTCCTCCCATAAAATGCTGGTCGTACGCCTCAATCAACAGGCGTATGAGGAGTTCATCTCTGAAGGCAGTGCGAGTCCTTCGAAGCGGCTGCCGAAGGCAAAGAAGACTCGCCGAGTCTGGGTGCGCAAGGTCGACGCCTCTGCCACCACCACCGAAGGGGATGTGCCAATACAGCCTTCCCTTCCTGTTGACGTCCTCAGCAACCAAGATGCGCCCACCGGTACAGCACATCTTTCGGAGAAACATGCGGTTGACCATATTCCTCAGCCATCTCCCTCTCAGGCGAGGAAGATGCGCCGACGGAGCAGGGGCGCAGCTAATGCCCCGCGCATCACCTCTGATGCGCCACTGAAAGTCTCTGTCTTTGACAGACTCACTCGCTGTAGTGGTCAGGAGAATTTGGACTCTGAGTACTATGCGCCCCAGAGGGCTGGTACGAAGAAGTCCAAGGCAGCACGGGCCATGCACCTCAAACGTGCTATGCCAGCAGCAAATCAGAAGCATGCGCTCACAATCATGCGCGCTGCTGATGATAAGCTGTATATGGTCGACTCGGGTGCTTCTGCGTCGAAAATGGGCCGACCTTCAAAGTCCTTGTCTCACTTGGGCGCATCTGTTGCGTTCGCAACCAAGTCGAGCAAGGTAAACCCTGTGGTCTTGAACTCCCGTGCCTCTACTGGTTGTACGTTTGAGGTTCGTTCAAATCATTGTAAATGTTGTCCTTCCAATACTGATCCAAGCGCATATTTGGTGTTGGATCAGGGGGCACAGCATTCACTTAACCACCCCGGCGCTTGGCCTTGCCATGCGCCTGATGGGGGTGTGAAGGTGGCACTCTCCTCCAACGATCTGCGTAACGTGATCACTCACAAACGCCGATCAGGAGAGTCGACTGACAAGCACAATGCGCCCCTCACAGGACACACCTGTGCTGTAGTCACCACCAACTGTTGTTGCAAGGCAGCGGTGCCACCAAAACAGTCGGTGTTCTAGCGGCTGTAATCATCAACACCCCTCCGACGTCGCCTCGGGAAGAAGGTGTCAACAAAAGAGGAGCCAGAACTAAAGGCTGCTTCATGCAACGTAATCTCTAACTCCTCGTCAGTCCGAAAGGCGACTGGCAATTCCTCGTCCTCGTCCAAGAACCAGCCGAGGAAAACCAGGATAACTGTCCCGTCCTCCGGGGTGTTTGAAGGCACTCGGGGGAGAAAGAAGATCTTGGAGGAAGCTGGGGGTAGTCAAGCCCTCGTTGATCCTCCTTCTGAAGACGAAGATGCCCTCCAAAGCACAGCTAGGGTGGATCTTCATCCTGGAGACGAAATCAGCCTCCCGGACGTAGCCGGGGGTAGTCTATCCCTTGTGGGTCTGCGTCTCGAAGACGAGGACTTCAAAGACAGAACTGGGGGTAATCAGGCCCTTGTGGATGCTCCTGAAGACGAGGGTGTCCTCCAAAACATAGCGGGGGGTAGCCAGGACGAAGCACCAGGAGAGGCAACTCTCCTACAGGAGAGTGAGGCCGAAAGCAAAGCCTCAACTGATCCATCCGACTCCAGCCGTGTCATGACAGTGTACATAACTGGGGATGATACCGAGCCCGATGTGCCACCAGCAGACCTCGTCCAGCGCATGGATACCCTGGAGGGAGGACTCAAAACCCTCTCTGCCTCCATGCAAATACTGACTCAAGCAGTGTTTGAAATACGGTCCGCTTTGGCCAGAGCACCGTCTACTGGTCCTGACCCAGGGGCCAATAGAGAATCAAGTGTACCCCTTCAATGGGTATCCTTGGATACAGATCGCCGCGAAGCACCACGGACGTCGGAGCCCTCAAATGCTCAACTCCATGTGGTACTACCTTCCCCGACTCCCAGCTCCACGGAAGACGTGGTCGAGATGATCAGGGACTTGCGCGAGCGCTTTGAGTCCAAGAATAGACAAGAGGAGCGCCAAAAGATGGGCATCCCCCAACCTTATCCCCTCGAATGGAACAAAGTGGTTTATCCTCCTAAGTATAAACCACAAACATTAACGTCGTACGATGGGAAGGACTCTCCACGTCGCTATCTGACGTACTTCCAGTCTCAAACGGGACATCTCCCGAAGGAGGACGCACTACTCACCAGCATATTTGTCGGGGCACTGAAAGGAGTAGCATACGACTGGTACTGCAGTCTCTCCGACAACTCGATATCTTTCTTCGATGATTTGACGCGTCTTTTCCTCGACCGCTTCTACGACAGCGGGAAGGACATGACAATGGCGTCCCTCATAGAGATACGCCAGAAGGAGAAGGAAACAGTTCGAGTATTCATCGAATGCTTTCGACAGGCCTGCTTCAGACTGCCCCCGGGCATGCCAGAACACGCACTCCTCCTCCTGCAGCATGAACATGCTGCCCGCAGTTAAACTCTGGCTCAACTCTACTCCTCCTTCCGATTGGAGTTCCTTGATCATCGAAGTCGAAGCGGCAGAAAAGAAGGCGTCCAATGCTCGCCTTCTGGGAGTTAGTTTCCCTGTCTTTGAAGACAAGGGAAAACGACCTGCAGCCAACAACCCCGGACGAGAGACGAAGGGGAAACAGGCGTTGACTGTTAATGCCTCCAAAGGTGCATCAGCACCTTCTCAGAAGCCTCCACTTGCACCAAGGCCAAAGAAGGTTTATTCTTTCAACGATGAAGACACCCTGCAACTCTTTGAGATACTGAAGCAGGGTGACAAGATCAAGTTGCCAGACCCGAAGCGTCCCGACGAGGTTAGAAAAGTGGACAATCCGAGGTACTGTCACTACCATCAGTTTGTCGGACACCCAACTAAGGACTGTTACGTCCTCAAAAACTACATCCAACGCATGATCAATACGGATGTTATCTCCGTCGACTACGAGGAGAAAACGGTCTCGACCAACCTGGTGTCACTCCAATTTGGCACCTTGCCGCCCACTACAACACAAGATGGCATCGTCCCTATCCCAAAGGCGACAATGGAGGTGGTTAACTTACCACCTACTCGTGACAACGTGAGTGGACTCATCCTACTCACCACATCCCGTGGAGAGGTCTTGTGGGTTCACCCTGACCTCGTCTCCGAGGTTACTCAACCAGAGGTACAATCTGCCTCCAAAACTAAGGACAGGAAGATCAAGTCTTGCCGCATGGTCTCTTCCTCTGCGGAAGAGGTACTTCCTGTACAGACGCGTTCACATCAGAACGTCCAACCCGACGAAGCTGCCGTCGAGGCGGTACCTCCCTGTACCATCCCTGCTGCCCAGGAAGAGGGCCCCTCTAAGCCCCCGACAGCCAATAAGCAAAAGCATGTAGAAGCTCGTTTCGACAGGCCTCTGTGAAAGGAGAATGCTTCGAGGCTAGCGAAGCCCCACAACTTCGACATACTGGCGCAACTGGCCAGTACTCCTGCCCGTCTATCTCTGTTTGAGCTCCTTCGTCTTTCCAAGGACACTCGTGAAGCTCTCTGTGAAGCCCTGAAGGATGCTGAGTCGTTCATCAGTCAGGTCAAGCAGCCTGAGGATACTCCGACTACATGTGCGTGCTATCATTGTGTGGATGAAGTTATCCCCAATATAACCTTCACCCAACAAGACATGCTGCTCAAGCACAACCGACACAACAAGCCGCTGTATTATACAGGGTATATCGGTTCCGTCAAGGTAAAGCAGATTCAGATCGATCCGGGGTCTTCCCTCAGCATCATTCCGAAGACGCTGCTCTCAACACTGGGGATCCCAATGTACCGTCTAGCGCCATCCAACACGACAATCAGCGGCTTCAATGCTAGCAAAAGCGAGCCGCTGGGCAAAATACGGCTGAAGTGTCATATTGGTAACCTCAGAACAGAGGTAACTTGCTATGTCGTGGATGCCGACGTCAACTACAACCTCCTACTGGGTCGGCCGTGGCTGCATGAGTACATGGTGGTGCCATCTACACTCCACCAATGTATGAAATACGTATCCACCAATGACATCATCCGGACGGAGTTTGCGGACATTGACCCTTTCAAGGGGGTCGAAGCCTACTTCACGGATTCTACCCTGTACAAGTCGCCCGACGAGGAAGAAGCCAATGACGCTAACGATGAAGCAGAAACGGCAGCAGAGTCGGACATGGAGCCAGAGATGATTCTTGACGCTCCTTTAAAAATCTGACTCAAAGGGAAGCCGCCTCAGACGTTGCCTCCCATGAACATCAAGCTACCTGGAAAAGCACCAACTGCTCCGGGTAGAACACCAGCTGAAGCTCCCTTGAAGATACGGCTCAAGGAAAAGCCGCCTCAAACATCGGCTCCCCTTGTGGCAAAACTACAGGGGAAGGCACCAATCACCGAATGCGCAGTTGAGGCACCTTTGAATGTGCGTCTTAAGGGAAAGCCATCGTAATCATCTGTCTCATCCAAGCTGCCGAAGAAGGCTCACATAGCCCTCTCGGACACCAAGATCGAAGCTGTGGTGGACTCTTCCGATCCAATCCCAGTACTCATAGATGAAGAGTTAGGGGAATATATCTCTGCTGATGTAGATGCACCCTCTCTGGACAATGTAATCCCGCGGGATAAAATCTCGTGTTTCATCAATAATAGAGTGTCTTTTAATTATTCTAGTCTTCCACATTGGAATGCCATGTATACATTAGATAACGCTCTACGGTCGTTGCAAACACAAATAACGACCGTCCATCATGTAAATCGAGTAGTCCCGTCCCAAGGGGTCTGTTTTGTAGTCCCGCCGCAGAATCGAGACGAAGAATCCATCATCTTTGGCAAAGTCGAGCGTCATCAGGACCTCCCGCCGCTCGAGCCAGAACCAGATACCGGCAGAATACAAGTCTATCGGTACACGGACAAGGCAAAGTACCTCATCCAAAAGATGGGTTACGACCTAAAAAGTAACAAAGGCCTGAACTACGACAAGGGTCGACGCCTTCCTCTCCGGCTTCCAACACCTAAAGGAAAGCCGCAGGACTGCTATAATCGAACTCGACGGGGGGTGGGCTATGTCACGCCGCCGTCA
The DNA here is from genome assembly GCA_029216955.1 of Iris pallida. NCBI lineage: Eukaryota > Viridiplantae > Streptophyta > Magnoliopsida > Asparagales > Iridaceae > Iris > Iris pallida. Next base: position 20,426 of record JANAVB010036064.1, read on the forward strand.
ACTCCAGAAAGTTCGGAGGCAGAAGAAGTAGAACATTCTCATTCATCCGAAGCATCAACTTGGGATTCCGGTACCAGTATCGGCTCAGTCTTTAAGAAAGTGCTATCAGCCAACATGACATCTGCACAAGCTCAAGGAGATGAAGGCGAAGACCAAACGCCAGAATTCTTCGAGGAAGAACGCTGGGCTCAATGCCTAGGAGAACAGTGGGAGTCTCGTTTTGAATTACGTGAACCCCCTACCGAAGACGAAGTCGAGCAGATCGACCTTGGGGATTGATCTTCTTCCAAACCCATCTTCATCAGCAAAAGCCTAAAAGGAGAAGACCGAAAATCTTTAATACAGCTGGCTAAAGAATATATCGATGTCTTCGCCTGGAGCTACGAAGATATGCCGGGGCTCAATCTCCAGATCGCGATGCATAGGCTCAATATCTTACCCGATGCCAAGCCTATAAAGCAACAACAGCGACATTTTCGTCCTGACATCATGAACGCTATCGATCAGGAAGTAGACAAACTCCTGACCAGCGAATTTATTAGCGAAGAATAACACCCGGATTGGGTGGCCAACGTCGTCCCTGTCACCAAGAAAAATGGGAAGATACGAGTCTGTATCGACTTCAGGGATCTTAACACTGCTTGCCCGAAGGACGAATTCCTGCTTCCAATCACCGACGTGATGATCGACAACACATGTGGCTTCGAACGCATGTCTTTCATGGACGGGTATTCGGATTACAACCAGATCAAGATGTTCCCCGATGACGCAAAACATACGTCATTCAGGACTCCGAAGGGGGTTTTCTGCTACACAGTGATGCCCTTCGGCTTGAAGAATGCTGGTACAACATACCAACGAGCTATGAGCACCATTTTCCGTCAGCATCTTCGCAAGACAGTCGAATGCTATGTTGATGACATCGCGGTCAAGAGCCGTCTCAAAGGAGATCACCTACAAGACCTCAAGACAGTCTTCGATCTCATGCGAGCACATCAACTCAAGATGAACCCCGCTAAATCCTTTCTAGGGGTTTCTAGCGGAAAGTTCTTAGGCTTTATTATCACGGCAAAAGGTATTCATGTCGATCCCGAGAAGACCAAAGCCATCCTTGACATGGACCCTCCGAAGAACCTCCGAGAACTTCGAGGCCTGCAAGGGCGTCTGGCATACATCCGGAGGTTTATAGCAAACCTTTTCAGAAAATGTCAACCCTTTACCCAGCTCATGAAGAAGGAAGTCTTTTACGTCTGGACAAAGGAATGCCAAAAAGCTTTCGATGATATCAAGGCTTACTTGACGAGCCCGCCAGTCCTGGTGGCACCCGTCGCCGGCAAACCATTTCTCCTCTACGTCCGTGCCATGGATCATTCCTTCGGCACTTTGCTGGCCCAGAACAGCGATACAGGCTATGAGCAAGCTATCTACTACCTCAGTAGAATACTGATCGGGGCCCAACACCGGTACAACCTCGTTGAAAAAGAGTGTTTGGCTTTGGTATTTGCCATCCAGAAGACTCGCCATTATGTATCGGGCCAGACAATTCATGTCATCTCCCGAGTCAATCCACTCAGAGTCCTCATGACGAAGCCAGGATCATTGAACTCCCGGCTAGCTACTTGGGCGATCCTGTTGACGCCGTACAACATGGTGCTCTTCCCACAAAAAGCTGTCAAGGGTCAAGCTTTGGCCGACTTTTTAGCCGTGCACCCCATTCCAGAGTCCTCCAGACTCTATGAAGACATCCCGGACGAGGTCCAAGAATCAAACGTTACCGAAGAAAGCTCCGTCTGGCGGATGTTTTTCGATGGTGCTTCAAAAATAGGCCCCAAAGGCCAAATCATCGCAGGAGTGGGGGTATTCTTAGTCTCCCCCAATCAGCTGGTCATCCAGCGTGCCTACTCCCTTTCAAAGCCGTGCTCCAACAATGTTGCCGAGTACAATACGCTCATCATGGGACTCCAGCTGGCACAACAGCTGGTGGTGAATCATCTGGAAGCCTACGGCGACTCAAAACTCGTCGTTAACCAGATCAGAGGGCAGTACGAAGTTCGCCATGAAGATCTGATTCCTTACCATGGGGTTGCGTTGAACATCATTTCAACCTTCACCAAGTTCTTCATCGAACATGTACCTCGTCTACAAAATTTGGAGGCTGACGTTCTGGCTGGCCTCGCAGCCTCATTGGCAGCACCCCTCGGGACTCAACACTACGTCACGGTAGTTGGTCGAGACTTGGTCTGCCCTAAAAATAACCTATGCTCACAAATGGCCCATGCTATGTCAACAAGTGCTGGTGTTAATGTTCGAGATTGGAGGTTCTCGTTCATCGACTTCGCTGTCTACGGAATTCTTCCAGAGGACCCAAAAGAAGCTGTCTCAGTCAGGAGGCGTTTCCTTCGATTCTATTACGATACAGCTACTAAAATGCTGTACCGATGCTCCTACGATGGACTTCTCCTTCGATGTTTATCCAACGAAGAAGCAGCCGAAGCCCTTCGAGAAGCTCACGACGGAACCTGTGGGGCCCATCAACCTAGCCCTAAGTTGCAGGATCGACTGTGATGCATGGGCTACTACTGGCCAACCATGGCAGCCGACACTGTCGACTATGCTAAGAAGTGCCATGCTTGCCAGCTTCATGCCGACTTCATCCATACACCGTCAGAACCACTACATCCTACGGTCGCCTCCTGGCCCTTTGAAGCCTGGGGCATGGACATTGTAGGACCAATCACCCCTCCTTCATCAAGGGGGCACCGCTTCATCCTAGCCATCATCGACTACTTCTCCAAATGGACAGAAGCAGTCCCACTGGCGGAAGTGAAGAGCTCCAGGGTGATTAGCTTCATAAAGCACCATGTCATCTACCGTTTTGGGGTACCTCAAAGGATTATTCACGATAACGGTCCACAATTCATCAGCCATGTTTTCAGCAGATTCTGTGACAAGAATCGCATTCAGAACGTGGCATCGACCGCCTACAATCCGGCAGCAAACGGATAGGCCGAGGCGTTCAACAAGACGATCGTCAGGCTACTCAAAAAGGTCATGTCATCTAACAAACACGACTGGGACGAAAAGGTCGGCGAATGCCTTTGGGCCTACCGCACAACGGTACGGACCCCGACGGGCAACACGCCATTCTCCCTGGTCTACGGGAGCGAAGCGGTACTGCCTCTCGAGATCCAGATACCCTCGCTCCGTGTAGCGATCAAAAATCAACTCATAGAAGAAGACAATCAACGTCGCCGTCTGCGAGAATTGGAGGCACTTGACGAAAAACGTCTCCTAGCTCAACAACGCATTGAACTCTATCAAGCCCGTATATCACATGCTTTCAACAAGAAGGTCAAGCAGAGGACTTTCCAAATAGGCGACCTGGTTCTGGCAGTCAGGAGGCCGATGGTGTTGACTCACAAGACACCTGAAAAGTTCGAGCCCAAGTGGGAGGGACCTTTCATCATAGAGACGGTATACTCGAACGGTGCTTACCGCCTCGCCAAACCCAATGGGGACTTGTTCATGATGCCCATCAATGGCAAGTTCCTAAAGAAGTACTACTCTTGATATTCTTCAGACATGTACTTCTATCTCTACCCAACAAGGGAGTTTGTGGACCCAATCATCAGGGCTCACATACAATTCCCTTCCACAAAATCTTACGCTTTCGGAACCCAGTTGTTCCGTGGCATTCTATCCTCCAGTAGAAGGACAACCACGTCCATATTACCTCTGAGTTGTTCCCTACACCCTACAAAGCAGGACCTTACGCTCCATAAGGCTACGCTACCCATCATGTTTACCACGTCCACATTACGTTTGAGTAAACATCCCGTACGGACAACCCCTGCGTTGTCGTACATTGATCGCAGAACTTCCACGTTCACATTACCTCTGAGTAGTTCCTCGTATCCCCCAGAGTCATTCCTACCACGTCCATAACACCTCTGAGTAGGAAGATTCCATCATTTGAATCCCATATTTGCCACGTCCACATCACCTCTGAGTAAGCATGTCGATTCTCTCGAACTTATTATCTGTACCTAAAAACCAAGGTGTGTAAGAGATAATAGGTCCACACAAATCATCAAGTTCATGACAGCAAAAATGAATACACCACAAAAACTCTGTATTCTTTATTCAAAAATAAAGGATTACATCCCCAGCAAGAGTTGTAAATTACACAAAAAGAAGAGATTACAATCCCTAAACATCCCCGGGGTTGGCCGAAAGCTCTTCAATCCGACGCTTCAAGTCCGTCGCCCGAGTCTCTACGGTCGCCAGGACCCTGCATTCGGCTTCTTGACGCATCCTTTCTATGGCCTCAGGAGAAGTGTCATCCTCGTGCTTCTCGTCTAACTGTCGTCGCTGCTGAGCCAGGGAAAGAGCCTGGCGGATGAAAGCCGCTTCCTTCTCCTTAGATGCTACATGTTCAGCCTGGACTCGCTCAGCATCTAATAAGAGTTGGGCCCGCTGGTCTTCAAGGAGGCGAATCTTAGCATCAACCTCCGCTATACTGGCGTCCAACGCAGCGTGCAGCTCCATCTTTTCCTGCATGGACTGAGATAACCTCTCCACCGCAGCCTCAGTTTCAGCCACCTCGCGTTTTCAGACACCCACGGTGGCCTGGTAAGAGGACTCAGCCTCAGCGATCAACTTCTCTTTTTTCGTGTCTATCAGAGCGGAGAGATCATTTCGCTGGATACACTGAAACTCAGAAAGCAGCTGGTCCAGCTCAGCCACTGAGGCCTCCAGAATCTCGGCCATATGATCATGGCCCTGGTGGGAACGTATCAGATTGATGTGAGGGAGTGCCAGGGTTATTGCCGTCGCAAAGCTTCCGTTGGCATCCATCACTGCCGATACACCCCTCTGCAGCATCTTATACACCGCCTCAATAATAAACTTCACATACTCATCTGCATCCGCCAGTACCTGGGGTGTCATAGCAGGAGTTGGAGGAGCTGTTCTAAATAGCGGACCGGAAGAAGGCCTGCCGGCTTCTTTTTACGAGGCTGAAACCTCGGCATCGACGGACTCTTCCTCAGCAGGGGCTTGAGCCTGAGGATCCAAAAGAACATGAAGAGCCGAGAGAGGCGTCGATATCGTGCCCCAAGTAGAAGGAGCAACAGAGGGTTCCAGCAAACCCTTACCCTTTTCAAGCACAGAGGGACCATCGACATCAGCGGCTACCTCATCCGTCCCCAACATGCTATCAGCAGGCTGTTCGGGACATTTCCCCCTCCGCCAGAACAGCAAGATCGGCACTTATCTCCAGACTCGGCTCCTTTGGAGTCAGGATCGGCGGACGAGTCTCATTTTCACCATCAAATCCCTCCGCAAGGATAGGATCTGTTGCTACCTCCCGGTCAGCAGCCACCTCAGCCTCCGCTGCTGAGTCTGGGGTAGGGCTCGGCAATGCTGCAGTCGACCTCCCCTCATCATGACAAGGAGGGAAATCAACCCTCTCCTCTATTTCAATCACATCTGTTGCCCCCGCAACAGGCTCACGCATCTCTGGAGGAACGTCATCTGAAGACGACGAACTCCACCCCACTCCCTTATTTGGAGGTCCCGTGTCCGCTGGACCCTCAACATCTAAGGCCCCCACGGCGGTTTGCACCATTCCGGGAGCTGCTTCAAACTCAGCTTCCCTTCTAACACAATCTGGAGATACTGGAATCTCCACAACAACGACATCGTCTGGGTTCTCCTCCACGGAAGACATCACAAATGGCGGAATACGCTCTTCAGATGAGCCCGCCACCTCCTTTGGTCTGCTGCCATCGGATTTTGGAGTACGGGGCCTCCTTTTTAGCGGCTCCTACAAAAAGAAAGCATGGGTCACAAGAAATGTTGAACCTAACCAGACTATATGGGACATCCTTACCTCCGCAGGTGCTGAGTCCGATGACACTGTCGGTGACGATGCCTTCTTCTGCCTCTTTGATGCCGAAGAGCCAGCCTCTATATCCGCACGTCTTTTCGGTTGATCGACCGAGGGCTCTGTCTGACCCCCTGTGGATACGGCTGGGGTACCTCGATAATCCACCTCTGGCGGACGGTACGATCGAGCCTTCGCCAATATGTTCCCGGTCGCCGCTAACTGGGTGCCTGCAATGAGACTGGTCTCCCTATCATATTCGGGAGGCACGACATTCATAACATAGTAAAATTTGGCGGCCGAAAAGAGAATCGGCGACCGCGGATTCTGGACGGGCAGCGTAAAGCGAGCTCCGGTACATCCGACATTGTAGTAATGCCAAGCTCGTGCACCATCCAGCAAACTTCCAGTATACCCCAGGTTAATACTGGGATTATCCAACATCGACTGAGCATAGCCGAATTACCGTGCAAAATGGCTTGGCAAATACGGTTCCAGGTAACACTGGTTCCTATTCCGATACACCAGATGGGACGGCCGGATACTTTGCAACCAGCGGAATCCCCATGGAGGCAGAGTGGTGGCATCTTCACCCGAATCTATTAAGTCTTCGTTGGACTCAAAACCCGAAAAAACAGAACCAACTTTGGTGATCTCCCATCCCTGAAGGTGGGATAAAACTTTCCTGCAAACAGGAACACCAGTATGCGACCAGCTCCTCTGGTGGAAACGGCGGAGGAATACATCCCAGCCCTGTGGTCGTCATCTGGGCCCGGACTCATCACGTTGGGATGGTGTAAAATTAACCACCCTATCAAATAATGAAACGACAGTTCAGCACGGAGGAAGTTGTCGTTCCTACCTCGGTCATGAACCACATTCCCCGTAAATTCTCGTAAACCTCGCAGCAGGTTACACACCATTGCGGGGAGTAGAGCCAAGCGCCGGCCAAAAACTAACTTCACAGCTGGCAGGATTAGATTCCGGGTCACCCTCTCTACAGAACCTGACCCACCCGAGAAGACATAATCCCGAAGCCAAACCATCAGATACGCAGCTAACACTGCTTTTGACGACATCCGATGAGTAAGGTGCCAGAAACAGCTATAGAAGCGTTCGTCCGACTGACGGTCCTCGTTTTCTCGAGGATTCTTCTCACCTAATATGCTCATTTCGGAAAGCACCTCGCTACGGGAAAGCGCTGGCGGAGTGGTAAACTGAGAGGGATCCTCCTTGTCTTGCTTAAAGACGTAATCTTTCCAAGCGATCACGTGAGGCTCCGACCCGCTCTTATCCCTCTTCTGCATATAATAATGATGACTCGCCACTTCCTTAAAGACGGCCATCATCTCCTCGGCTTTGTCCCCTAGGACTTGGAACTCCTCGTTGGTCGGGAAGTATTCCTCATAAGGTTCTGATCCCCAAGGGAGCTTTGACACCTCGTACATTTCATGAAGTGCGAGTCCCAGCTCCCCCACCGGAGTGAAGAAAGTTCCGATCTGGGTGTTAAACATCTCCAGAAGTGCGAGAAATATATGCCTGTTAATGTCGATGCCTGCCTGAGTAGCACGGATTGCGGCCGTCAACCCAATCTCTCGGAGTTCGGTTTGAAACCGCGACAGAATCCAGAGTGTCAGCTTGTCCCATTTGGAAACATAATAACACCAACCCTCTACCCGAAATTCACCTTTCGGGTACGATCGCTTCATCAACAACATGCGATTTGCAAAAGTTGAAGCTCTAAAAGCAAATGTATTGATGGAAACATCACTGTAAATGCTCCCAGGATGTAAAGTCCGCCAGGTGAAAGAAGGCCCAGACCGTACGGCAACCGAAGTATCCCTTTGATCGGAGGTAAAGTCGATGTTGATGATGCCTGCCACCGCTCCCCCCTGAGATGGGGTTAGCTCCAAAAACATCCTCCTCTTGGAAGCAAGACGACAGAAAGCCGACAAAGGCCATTGACGCTCAAGTTGTTTTACAGTCATATGCACTCCCCTTGCTGTAAAGAACCAATCTTCCTTGACCTTCAACACCTTTACTTCAATAGAAGTAAAGCGGTCCCCGAACAGGAACTCAGGCTTCAAGAAAGTCACATTATCTGAAGTGGCAGATTTCAAAACGCCATGCTCCATCATCCGTTTGAGGAACCCATGCGGTTTTTCCCGAATTTGAGTCATTCTTTCGGGATGCTGATCCAGCATAATGGCAGCTTGGGCAGGGTTTATCACCTCCTCATTATAATCCACCCCCATCTGACAGAGGGCAGCGTCCAGAAGCACTTCATTCAAGAGTGGGACAGTCATCGACACTGGTGGTCAACAAAAGAAGGCAAAGATATGTTAGAAACAACAAGAGAATCTGAACCACGTTCTCATCAAAAGCGTATACCCTGAACCAAGGTTCAGGCGCATCTGAAAAGAAGCTTCGATGCATCATTAGGGTGTAAACCCATGCGCGTCAGCAGTGGAGCTTCGGCGCATCATCAGGGTGTAAACCCATGCGCGTCAGCAGTGGAGCTTCGGCACATCATCAGGGTATAAACCCATGTGCATCAGCAGTAGAGCTTCGGTGCATCATCAGGGTATAAAACCATGCGCGTCAGCAGTGGAGCTTCGGCGCATCATTAGGGTTTAAACCCATGCGCGTCGGCAGAAAAACCTCAGCACATCATCGGGACTCAAAGTCCATGCGCATCGGCGTATGTATGGTGCAGAAAGATATGGTAAAGGATGATGAAACTCACCAACCACCGCCGGTCGAACGTCGACAGGCGGACGGGGGACATCACCCGTGGCAGCCTCTACAGGCTCTTTTCCTTTGCCTCGTCCCCTGCCAGCACCGCCGCGAGGAGTCTTGGGAGCCATTTCTTGAAGGAAGAAAGTTAGGGTTTTTCAAAAGAACTCTAAAAAAGGAAAGCAAAGAGAGGAAGAACTCGCTCTCTCTTCATCACACCTATTTATAGGCTCAGTTGCACGCGTGAACCGATGAAGTGTAACCTCAGCCGCCGTCTCGGGATCTGTAAGGAGATAACTGCAAATAAATCCAAAAAGATCATCATTAATCTTCTTGGTTATCGAAGCGTTATCATTTGCATTTACTGAGAGGAGCATGCGCCCCATCATTGATGCGCGGAGTATTCATGCGCCCGAACAGTCATGCGCCAAGACCACCATGCTTCTTATTCAAAGTATTCCAAAACTTGACAAAAAGTTTTGAAAACTTTGAAGGGGGTCTTGTAGAAGCATAGAATTTCAGGACCAAAAATCCTATGCGCCAAACACTACATACGCCAGGTGAAGTACTGGGCACAGCAAAAGAATAGACATTAAAAGAGAATTTTTATTCATATAAAAGTCTATTACATGTCTAAAAAAGAGCTGTACAAAGGAGAATTTCTACAAAGAAAAGATCCTAAGTCTACAGCTAGGCGCAGCAACCACCATGCGCTCTCAAACAGGCACATCTCGCCATGCGCTCTCAAATTGGCACAGCAACCACCATGCGCTCTCAAACAGGCACATCTCGCCATGCGTTCTCAAACAGCCAGGCGTATCCCTTGTGCATCCTCAGTTATGTGCATCCTCAGTTATGTGCATCCCTTCAGCAGCTCAGTTATGTGCCGCCCTTCAGCGTTCCAGTCAGGCGCATCACGAAGTGTCAGCATATGCGCCATTAAATGCTTCGACTAATGAAGCATTTATTGAGCAGAACGAGGGTGGCAATCAACCCTCTAGCTGGAGGAAGAGCTCTCCGCAATTGATCCGCGGCAAAAGGAGGCTTTCAACACAACCAGAATGGGCAACACCCACTCTGACAGAAGAAAGAGCCTCCAAAGCCGCAGCACCACAATTCTGATCTGCGGCTCTTCCAGCATAACGGAGACGAGGCTCGAGCATCCCGATCTTTGGATGCAACAGGCACCTTCCGCCTGCCTCAGAAGCCCTCGACTCCGACTTTTGAATGTAACAGTCACCTTCAAGTGCATCAATGAAGACAATGCGTCGCATCTTCACCCTCAGGAGCATCTCTTTAACAGAATGCGCTCGAGCAAACAAGTTTATTTTGGAACGATGTGAGAGAACGAGAAGCAAACTCTCTCCATGCCACTATTTATAGGTCGGACAAATCAAACCCACGCGCCAAGTGGCTGGCTCTCCGAATCCCATGCAATGAATTTGCATTTAATGGTGATGAACCTGACGCTTCGAATTCAACCAAGTCAAAAATGGCTATTTAAAGCACTCGAAGAACATAACTGTCGGACCAATAAAGATGCATCATGCAAGACGGATGCACCGATCAGACCGCGCATCATACAGACGCGCCCCTCAGCACCAAGCGCCTTACGAGGATGCGCCCATGCGTCCCCATGCGCCTAGTGGAACGTCGATCGATGCGCCCACTCAACAGCCTATCACCTGTCAAGAACATTAAATGCTGAAGACTGACAGAGTTGACAGTACGTCCCCCGAGGACTGAGTAGTTGACAGCTTTTACAGAAGATGAAGCGTCACCAACGTCAGCATCATCATTACTTTCCTCCGGCGGTTACAAGCCACGTGGCCGCCCAACCATCTCGCATGCGCCACCGCAGCCATGCGCCCAAATCTCTGCATACGCCTCAAAAGCCATGTGCCTCAGACTTTTTCTCTGATCCCTAAAGACAGAAGTCAAAGTCACTACTGAAGCCCCGCATGTGCCTTAAAAGCCATGCGCTCCGACTGGTTCGTGACTCCTAAAGGTTATGAGCTAAAGTCTCCTCATGTGCCCAATCCCAAGCGCATCCTATCAGATCATTCCCCACCAAATCCGAGATCTTCGAGCCATGGACCTACGACACGTGTCCTTAGACTCGATTCAGCCTACGAAAGGGTGTTAATCACCCAAGATCTCAGCAACAGAAAGATTCTCTCTCTCGCTACGTGTCAGATCGACCGCAGCCCACAAAAGCAACGGGAAGGGTTTAACTCCTCAATCAAAGCGCATCATCCATGCACCTCCATCAGCAATCACCACGTGGCGTCCCCACGTACAGTCGTATCCTACATATGCGTGCATGAGCAGCCAGCCTGCAGACTATAAATAGAGGGATCATTTCCTTCTTCCATACATGGAGAAGACACATCATACAAGCACCGACATACATATACAGAGGCAGACCTACGAGCATACACAGAGAGGCAGATACAGACACTCAACGTCTTCCTCCTCTCAGCAAGCTCCAGCATCCAGAGCAATCCAGACCTTCAGAGAACCGAGAACCGTCGTCAGATCGTCAACAGAGTCAACGTATTACCACTCGCTCCATCGGCACAAGGAACCCAAATAAACAAAAGTGTACTTCTAGGACTACGTCTAAGTCCTACATTGTAACACTGTTCTGTTTGTAATTAAAATTTATAATCAAAAGATTTTAATGGCAAACAGAAATGTTGTGATCCTGATCGAATGGTCGATCCGAGAGATCGGTTTAACTCGATCTTGGTCGATCGATCGACCTGAATTCGATCAGTACGTAGGAACACGATTATTCTATGTTTTGATTCTTGATTGATCACTATTTTGGATTGGAAGCATCGATCGAGTTTGTGATCTATTTTTTCGATTGTTTAATTCTGTTCAAGGGAGTTCGATTTTTGGAACCTCTACGTTTATTTTCCCTCGTTCGAATTCAGATACCTCAGTTTCAGGTATTGATCCATTTGTTTAATGTGAATTTTTACTGATATAATTAGAGTTTAGTAGATAGTTGGAGTTTGATTATATATAATGCAGGGAGTAGAGTGTTTTGAGTCGAGTATTGTGTCTGAGTTTAATTTATTTGGTTTTATGTCAGCTAGCTCGTACCCGTGTCTCGTGTGCGTGGTTGTCATATGCCGAGTAGCAGTGCCGTGTTCGTGTTCGTGCCTGTGTAGACCAGTAGCTCGTGTCCGGGTTGACCGTGTTCAGTTCATCAGGATTGTGATCTGAAACCTATGCGCAGGCTTGAAGACTAATCGTGTTTAACTCATAGATTTTTATCATTTGATTGTTGTTGTATATTGGTCATTGTACGATATTGAACCTTTGAGTTTGCTGTGGTTGAGGCTTAGGTTGAGCATCAGTGATTAACAAATTTTATCAGGAATGTTGAGTCGTTGAATGTTGCATCTGATATAAGTCGCCCGTAGCTGATGTATAAGTTTAATTGTTAGATTTTATTTGTATATTATTTTACTGTGTGTTGAAGGGAGATCAGATTTTTAGTTGGTTCCATTGAACTTGAACTTTGAGTATCTGAGTTTTGGCAGTATCAGTATTTTGGTACTTGACTATATGCCAGTTATCGAACCTCTAAATTCCACATGAATAATCAGTAGTTTTTCTTCCAAACTTTTTGAGCTTAACTTCAACTGAATAGTTGTTGTCCGAATAATTTGGTTGTAGTTAGAATGTTTTGCTGAGTAGAAATTTTAAGAATTGGATTTATGGTAAGTAATCTTTAAATCCAAACCCTTTTGCATTTTCCTATTTTAGCACCAGCCATTCATTTCCATATGAATCATTGGTTGTACTTTATCAAGTACATTTATTTTGAGTTAAAAGTTTGATAGAGCTGAGCTACTCTTCACTTAAGTTGGACTTTATGTTAATTTTAAAGGATGCTGGATGAAAAATATTAGTTATACTTGAGATAGTGTTATAAAATAAACTACCTTAAAGATAATATTATCTCCTAATCGACGCTATATTTTCAATAAGATTTTTGAATGTTCAATTTAATAAATGTTTTTATTAAATTCTAGCTAAAGGATTTATGGTCTGGCCAAATGTTGATTATTAATAGAGAATTCCTAAATACCTAAATATAGCTTATGACAACCTATAGGAACAGTCATGGTTAGGGGGTATTGAGTAGATTGAGTTTTGGACTTTAATTTAAGTGCAAGTTAATGAGTTCAGTTTAAGTCTATTGAGTGTATTCTAAATTCTAGGAATAGTTAGTTAGCTAAAAGTCTTATTTAGGCAATAACCAACTTGTACACATTATTAAATACAGGAGGACATCTAGCCCCGATCTTCACCCATACTTTCCTGGAGCAAGGCAAGTACATTCTATGGTCTTGTACATTTCATTATATCATGTGCTTCCTTGATTGACACACTGCGACACGACATATTTTTCTGGTGCTCATGTTCCTTGTTCTTATTACTTGTACCTGGGGTGGGGAAATATACTATTTATGTGACCAAACCCAAGAAATAACTCAGGTGTGTTTAGCTTAGACCCCGCATCGTGCACGCGGGTCCTAAGCCGTACCATTCATGTGCTTTCATGTGCTTACCCCTAGCCGGTCACGTACTTAGTTATATTTCAAATATTGTGCACACATATTCAGGAGATATATCATGTACTTAGTTCCTGTGATTCCTGAGATACCATGTTCTTTCATGTTCTTACATTTCATGTTCTTTCATGTACTTTACACACCATGTTCTTTCTTGTACTTTACATACCATGTTCACTTGTACTTTCATATCATGATGTCTTGTTTATTACCTAGAATTGTACTTTGCTCCGCTCCTGACTGGATAAGTTGCAGGTATACTTACAGGATATCATTCGACCATATGGGCCAGAGCCCGGGATCTTAGCTGAGCAGGATGGTCATGACTTAGCTTGAGGTTTCAGGTTTAGACTGTTAGCCTTACTCTTAGATATTGTTTTAGAATTCATAGTACATTTCATTCTTGATGACTCATACATTTATATACATAGAATTGTGGATTATGGTGATCATTCTGGGATATGTTTTTAGATGCTGTGATTATATACAATTATGATTATCTGGTTAGATTTCTCTAGTTTGGTACAGCTTACTTCGTCGTGTCTAATGACGAAGGCTGGGCGTGTCCGACTCGTGTCCGATTATTCAGGAGCGGGTCGTGACAGGAAGCCCCTAACTTACTTGTGTAATCCCTAAACTACCCTTCTCTTTTATAAATCCCTACACCACAGCCTTTTCCTTCTCTTCCATTCGATTGCGTGGCTTGGTACCAAAAATTTAGGGTTCATCGAAGCTTCACCGAGCTCCCATGGCTAGCTCTGCAACTCCGGTAAGCTATATTTTGTGTATTTTCTTTGAATGTATGAAATTTCTTGCTGTTGTGGTTTGTTCCTCTTATTTTCGTTGAATGTGTAAGATTTTCAAATATGTTTAGGAGAAATGTCAACTTTGCTCGAAGCACACCTACCTTACAGATAAGTGTCCGTTCTTGAGCTCACCTTGCAAGATGGAAAATTGCAAGGGGATTAGGTATGTTTCGAAGTCAAATACCAAGGCCAATCCCGGGAGAAAGTTTCTGAAGTGCCCCCTCTACTCAGATTTTCAATGGCTAGATGTTGTTGTTTTAGGTTCAAGCTCTGGAAGCTCATCTTCAATAATTCAAAGAGGAGGTTGTTTCTTATGTGGTGAGTTAGGCCATTGGAAGAATAAATGCCCTTGGGGAGAAAGCACTTGCCCCGATCGAAATTGTAGAGGAAAAAGAGCTATTTTAATGTCAAAGATGAGTCACAGTAAGGAAAGAAAATTCTTACAATGCTTAAAATGCAACAATGCATTCCAATGGTTGAATGAGGCCACTCTTAGTGAGGAGAAGAATCTGAAATCTCTGTTCAAGTTGTAGTGAACACGACTTTAGAAGAGTTTTGTAAAAAATTTAGGAAAGGATTGGCTATTTAATATTGAAATCTGATAGATCATGTAATATTGAAAGGATTGGCTATGTAATATTGAAAACTGATAATTATGTTGCAATTTTTCACTTCTTGTTGCAGTTTGTAACTATATAAAGACATGGACATAATGCAATCTCAAATATATGAAGACATACTGCAGTTTGTAACTACTTGTTGCAGTTTATAACTGATAATCATGTCCAGACAAAATTAGCTTCTGAAGGATCTGAACATAAAACAACTTGTAACTACTTAATCTGGACATAATGCAGATGACATACTTTCATATGAAGACATAATGAAGACATGGACATAGAGAAATTACAACACTGAAAGTAATAGTGAGGATGTGGACATAATGCAACACTAGAGACATGGACACGAGGATGTGGACATAATGAAGACATGGACATGGAGACATGGACATGAGAATGTGGACATAATGCAACACTGAAAGTAATACTGCAGATAACATACAGTGAGTTTGTCCAGAAAATATACAGATAACATACAATGAGTTTGTCCAGGAAAACATTGCAGAAACATTGCAAAAATATTGCAACACTGTAAGTAATACTGCAGATAAATCATACAGATAATATGAAGACATAATACAGATAATTACATTAGAGTTTGTTGAAGGCATGCCTGCTGTCACGACCCGATACCCAAATTGTTGGGCCGGGCCGAGGCATGTCCAGCCTACGCTTGGGATAAAGCGTAGTAAGCTGTTCTAAAGATAACAGGATAAGACTAAAATGTGGTAACAGTTCTATAAGTAATAAAGAGTCGTAAATGCTCCAAACACAAAAGTCATCTCATATAATAGTAAGTCCAAGTACAAGTCCGAAATATAAAGCTGGATACAGGTCTAGTCACAAAATACATAGTCTAATACATGACTACTCTTAAAAGTCTAAAGTAAATAGACAACTAGACGAGTTTCCCCACAGGTACATCCTCGTAAGACAAAGCCTGGTCCTCGGCAATAACTCCATAATATGAGTCACAGAGCAACTCCTCCTCAGTAAGTATACCTACAACGTTATCCTGTCAAGACGGGAGCAAGTACTAATTCTAGCAAACTAAATATACGAAACATGAAATAAACATGAATGTAATAAACTAGAATCATGGCACATCATAATCTATCATGGCAAGGACACATATGTCATAGAGACAGATGTATATGTAATGTTTAAAACTGTAGCAGGTACGTGATCGTCAATAGGTGTACAATGTACTGAGGCACAATGTAAATAAAATGTATATACGTACAAGTGCACAAGCATAGGTGTACATCCGTACAGAAATGCGGGATAATGGCCTACGGCGCAGTAACATGTAGAATGAAACTTTGCTCGGTACGATAAAGGGGACATGATCACGTACTCAACTATCAGTTTTCCTATACCCAGATTCTAATCATGTGAGAGGTATAAAACTATTTTAAACATGGTAGGGACTGAAAATAATACAACATGTGGAGATTTAACTTGCTACCCCAAGGATCAGCATTTAACATGGTTGGATTCGCAGTTCATTGATGTAACAGTATGTAGAGCTTGTAGAAGTACTTGTCTTTAGCAAAGCAAAACAGCGATAAAAATACTATAGATGCCTGGTAACTCGTCGCTGTAGAAATAAATACAGAAACTTAGTTTTTACACTAAGTTAAACACTAAAATACTAGTGGTACGACACGACTTTCTGACTAGACACCTAGCCAAATGGTGACTTTAGCATAGGAGACCAATGTGGGATGACACAATACCCAAACTAACTTTCTAGGGTCTTTATACTAGTGCAGGGTGAGGTTCAATACGACTATAACTCAAAACAACAAAAAAAGTTGCAAGTCGTAATTATTCAATAAATAAAACAAACTGTACACTGTGTTCCAATAATTTTTGAGATATACAAAAAGCTCAATTTTACATAAAATAAAGTACCAAAATGATCCTTGTTAATTATAGAAATTTATAATAATTTTTTTGGAATTTATAAACCTTCATAAATATTTATTAAAAATCAGCAAACATATATATACTGAAAATGAGTTCTGTTTTCCTATTTTTATAAAATACCAAAAGCACTTATTAAATGCTGGAAAAATTATAATAAATTATCTAAATTAACATAGTATTTAAATACAACTTTTTCCAGATTTTTACAACACTTAAAATATATATTAAAATTCAAAAATAGCAAGCAACAGTTTCTAGAAATTAATTAATTAATTATTTACTATTTTGTCCATGTATTCGAAATTGAACCGAAGTCCAGATACAGGACCCAGAGCCATGATTCAAGTCCAATATGACTTGTACAGACTCTGAATGTATTAGACACAATTGGGCCCAAAAACCCATGCTAGGTTTGGACATCAATTGGTCATAACAATTAAAATACAGAAATTTAAATAATACATATATATATTTAGAGTGGTAAAAATATACAAGTCACAAATTTATATAATAAAATAATCTTGTAAAATTTTACATAGTAATATTTTATACAAGGTAGAATTGAAATACATATATAAATATACAACAACAATATTTATATCTATACATATAAATATATAGATATTTATATATATATTTATATATAATGGATATATATATACATATAATAAATATACATATAATATTTATATATATATATATATATATATATATATATATATATATATATATATATATATAAGAAATACTAAATATAATATATATACATATACAAATACTGTATACATATATATATGATAATATATATACATAAATACATATATACATATATATATATATATATATATATATATATATATATATATATATATATATATATATATATATATATATATATATATATATATATATATATATATATATATATATATATATATATATATATATATAAAATATATATATATATATATATATATATATATATATATATATATATATATACAGTATTTGTATATGTATATATATTATATATATATATATATGTATACAGTATTTGTATATGTATATATATTATATTTAGTATTTCTTATATATATATATAAATATAATATATATACATATACAAATACTGTATACATATATATATATATATAATATATATATACATATACAAATACTGTATACATATATATATATATATATATATATATATATATATATATATATATATATATATATATATATATATATACATATATACATATATAATAAAATAAAATAAAACAAAAACAAAACAAAAACAAAAAGAAAACAAACAAGGAAGATGGGGCTCGAATTCGGCCCAGGGGGGTCGGGTTTTATGCGCGGCTAGGCTGGCCAGGGGGTCAGCCCGAGCCATTTGTTAGGAAATAGGTTTGGGTTAGATTTAGGTTAACGGATTTAAACCCGATAGCCAAACTTCGTGTCCTGACTGTTTGGGACACAAAGAATGGCGGAGTCCCCGTGTCTAGGTCATGCACGACACGCACGGGTCGAGTTTGTCGTGTCCAAACTCACCATTAGACTCGTCGGGGCACGGCGAGTCGCATATGTGAGTACGAGACACGCACGACACAGTTTTCAGAGCTGCTACCTGCGTATCCGGTCGAGCTAGCGGTCGTGGAGGGGGCTGGACAGCGGTTGGGGCGTCGTGGACGTGGCGCTCGGGCGGCGCTGCACTCGTCTCGACGAGGCGCGTTTAGGGGTGGTGGTTGTGGGTGGTGTAGATGGCTGGGGAGGTGGCGCTGGGGTAGTCGCCGGAGTTAGGGTTAGGGTTTAGGTTTCGTCGGGGAAGAAGGAGTGGTGGTGGTTGATGGTGAACTAGGGTTAGGGTTTAGACTGGGAGGGTATTTATAGAAGAAAGGAGGTCGGTTTGGGGCTGTGGCTGGCCGAAAATGGCGAGGGATAGGTCGCTGGTCGTCGGGGGCAGCTGGCCAGTCGTTAGGGGTGGGCGACGGGGTTTAGCAGTTAGGTCCCTAGAATTTAGGAAATAGCAGTTATCTCCCTCCCCTAAGCTAATGCAAAAGTGAATTTGCAAAACTTAATTAAAACAATTTACTAATTTGCAAACTGCTATAATAACAATTTGATAAATTGCATAATAATATTAAAATAATTTTAAATATTACAAAAATAACATTAAAATAATTCTGTTTATTACAAAATGATATATTTTGATTTAAAAATTATTTAAAAGTTCTAGAAAAATTCCTAATAATTATTATAAATTATTTTAAAGCTAAATAGGTCATTAACATCTAATTAACACTAATTAAACCAAAATTTAAAAAACAGGGGCTGACACCTGCAGATAATTATATTAGAGTAATTACATTAGAGTTTGTTCACATTAGAGTAATATTTCCACAAAATGAAGGCATGATTCAAACATACCACAAAATGAAGGCATGCCTCAGTAATATTCCCACAAAATGAAGGCATGCTTTAGAGTTTGTTGACATTAGTAATTATAAAACATTCTTTTCTGAGAAATGCACAAAATGGCCTATATAACTGCACAAAATGCCTACTGCTGCTGTTGCCAGCTACTGCTGTAGTGCCCCGAAATTCATGATACGTATTTTATACGTGTTCGTATTTCTGACCCGTATTTCTTATTTTCTTTGATTAGTTAGTTGTGGTTTATTTTCATATTTAGCATTGTGGTTTAATTGTCATTTATCGTTCATGGATTAATTCTGATTAGTGGATCTTTGATAGGAGAAGGATTGGGTTTGGTTTAGTTTGGTTTTAATTGTGATGGATCACCTTAGCCTAACCTCCACCCTACAACCACCACCATCCCCATTTATTTAACCCAACTTTCTTCTCTCTCCTCATTACTTTTCTTCTTCCTCCATTAACTTCCTCACCTACCAGGAAGGTCTAGGCAAGTGCATCTTGCTTCATGAAGGAACCCAAATTTTATTGTTCCATTCTCTTCTTTGCAGCATTCTAACACTCTTTAGTACTTGGCATTTTCAATTTCCATGGCTAGATTCTTGTAGATCTAAGTTTATCTTACTTTTAGATTTCTTGGGTTTTGATCTATGTATCATTATTATTCCCAAGTTTTGATGGTTCCATGTTGTAAAGTATTTTATTCTGCCCCATTTTGACCTATGGAAGTTCAGATTTGGACTCCGGATGAAGGTTTTATGGAGCTTGGAAGCTTGGCTTCATGGTGTTCTTCTTCTCGGAAATTTGGAAAAGAAAAACAGTGCTCGACTTGACCGTATGACTAGTTCTTGCAGCAAGTGTTATCCAGCCGCATGCACCATTCGAGCCGCATGCGCCTGAGTCATTCTCTGGCCGCATGAGCCTCCAGTCTACTCTGGCCGCATGGGGTCCAACTCATTTCCGAGCCGCATGAGGGCTCATCCCCTTCAGTCGCATGAGACCTGTCCACTGCTGGCCGCATATACTCCACTGCCCCACCAGCCGCATGAGCTGTTCCCGTTCCGAGCCGTATGGGCTCTTAATTTCCCCGATCCGCATAAATTTCTTTTTCTAGCCGCATGAACTTTTGAACTCATGACCGCATGCCCCCATCCTTTCCTGGCCGCATGGAACTTGATCCCGCCAGCCGCATGAAGCTTACTTCCCTCTGGCCGTATGATACTCCGCTGCATGACCCTGAACTCCCCTAAGCCGCATGCATTCCCTTAGACCCGAGTCCCCTCCAGCCGCATGGGCTGCTCCCTCCTCGGCCGCATGAGATCATTCTTGGCCGCCTATGCCTGAGCCGCATGGCTCTCCTATAGCTCTATGTACTGTTGTTTTATTATTAATTTACCCATGTCTTGTAACGCCCTGTGTAACTTGAGTTCCTATAGCGTACCCTTACCCTATTGTATATTTTTACGCCCATTTTATATCCTTACGCCTTTTGTCCCAAACTTGATCCCGATTTGATTGACATGATTGAAATGACCATTGTACCTGGCATGGTGTGACCAAGTACCCTGACATGCTTGATAGTGGCCCGCCGTGGTGCACTCCTGACATGATAACTTGACCTGATAACTTGACCTGCTATACATGACACGACAGTGACCCGTAGTGGTACACTCTTGACAAGTACCCTGACAATGCTTGATAGTGGCCCGTCGTGGCGCACTCTTGATAAGTAATAATGATAGTGATAGTGGCCCGTCGTGGCGTACTCTTGACAAATCAATTCATTGGCCTGGACACCGTGGATGATTGTGCTTGTATAAACTACTAGTCCGGTTGTGTCTTGCATCATGTCTAGGGCATGATCCCTGAATACCACGGTCAGGGATTCATACTGAATCTGGCTAGGTTAATGACTAGATTGATCAAATAGTTCATGGAATATTTCCCAGTTACCTGTTGTCCTTTGGTCCCGGCCTTATATATATATATACATGGGGTTTGTTGCTATCCGTCGAGATGAGCGCACTTCCAGCCTGCCGTCGAGTGTGGTACCTTAGGACACATGTATCTTACTACAGTGTGTCTGCTATATCATGCTATCTTTTCCTTTTCTTGCTGGGATCACTCAGGTAGTAACAAACAGGTAACCAGACTTAGAATTCTCATTGCATCTTGCTAGTAACTAGGCCTGTGATAACCCTAGTTAGTTAAAGTATCAAGCCGTACTTATTGCTTGGCCGTGAAATGTTGGATGGAGTTTACCAGTCTATTCTTGTCTTGATTCTGTACGAGATTGTTACATATCTTGATTTCTTATATTTATTTTGCTGATAAATGGTGGGAGAAGCCAAGTTCTGTTTAGACGAAGGGTTACAACCCCGGTCCTTGTTTGGTTTACGGGTTGTAACCTGGTTTTCTGAATAGTTCCATGGTTATCTCATCGTATATCACCTGTCATGCTTGATACGTTTTACCTTACCAACAAGATTTGGGAGACGGAGTTCTATTCAGGCAAAGGGTTACAACCCCGGTCCTTGTTTGGTTTAAGGGTTGTGACCTGGCTACTTGAATAGTTTTTTCGTACCCAGTTTGCTGTTGTTATTCTTTTAATATCAAGCCTTAATTATTGTCTTTATTATGTAATTATTACTCTTGTGCTAATTGCTGGTTTTAGTTCATAAGTGAAGCCTTCTTTGTGGCACTTGCTCTTTCTGGGGTCTGACCCAGCTGGTTTTGTATGTCCAGATTCCAGAGCAGCTCCAGAGGATTTACCGGTTTTCCAGCCTGATGGTGAACACCAGGCATAACCAGGGCAACGAGTGGGTTATTTTTGGCTCTCCCACTTTATTGTAAAATTATCCTTTGAGGCGTTTAGCCGCCGAGCAAGTGTTAGCTCGTGTTCATTTTACTTACTGTTTGCCTACGGGCTGTAACATGATTGGCAACCTAGGGTTGATCATGTATGACTAAATTCTTGCTAGTCCTCATATTTTGTAACGACTAGCTTCATAATTAGCTGAATATATAATGTTTGGGACGCCTTACTATTGTATATTTGGTGATCTTACATCTTGTAACATTTACTTACTTGCTTGTGATTGAGACACTAGGCTTGTTATTGACCATAAGAGACCGATGGCTTGTAGGTAAACCCTCATATATCTAGACAGCCGTGACCGTATGGTAAGATGGATTCTATTTCATCATACGTAGCTGGCTATGTCTGCCTCCGCTCTCCAGTATTCTGGTTATGAGGCGTGACAACTGCTGCTGCTCCCTTACCTATTGGCTCTAACACTTGAGTTCCATGGAGGTTTGGACACTGAGTTTGGTGACATCCTTGGTGGTAGACATGCTGCAATGACACTTGCCCTACCAGGTGCATTGGGCAAGTATTGTTGTATTTGTTCTGTAACTGAAGGTCTTGGAGGCATAAAATTTGTTGAAGGCCTTGGATGCATCGTTTGTGCTGTATTTGATTCACCTGCTTGTTGTACCGCCTTCTTCTTACCCCTTGAAACCTTTGGCCTCTTGTAAACAGTGTTGCTCACCCTTGGAACTTTTTCTTTTGGTTCTTTGGGTGGTCTTGGCGCCCTTGGTGTTTTCTTGTTCCCTCCAACTGGTCCTCCCTGGTACCCCATAGCATTGTGATCTGCTGGCAACTTGCACCTCCCACATATCCTCTGCTTCTTGACACTTCTTGGCAACTCATCAGCTTCCCTCCTCCTAACACCCTTTGGTCATCCAGGGAGCCTATGTCTACCAGGTGGACCAACCTCATATGATGGCTGCAAAATAAATAAAGTAGTGAGTGGCATGACAGGTAACTTAAATGAAGTAGAAAGCTGCAAAATAAATGAAGTAGAGAGCCTATAGTGACATACTGTGTCCCATAAGCTTTGTTGAGGCATTGGAACAATCTTTCCAGCATATGCTTTCTGGTAGGTAGTGGCATGATAGTAGTGACTTGTGAACCTATAACAAGTAAATATTGTTAGTGTAAAACTTTAGTATAAGCTGTAACAAGACAAATGAATATTGATAGTAATTACATTATCCATTGAGGCCTACTAGGTAATAGAGCAGCTACAGCATGGACACATGGAATCCCTGTTAAATCCCACACACAACAGTCACAGCTTCTTTTAGAAATATCAACAGTCCATCTATTCTCAATAGAGTACACACTTGTGACACAAAACAACCCTTCATCAGCCCCAGTCACTTGATATTTGTTGACAAGGTTTGATCTTTGCTCAATTATCTTCTTAGCTCTTAGGGTCAAGTCATACTCACCACATGCTCTAGAAGCCATCTTCCTATCATAGATCATTTGCATCACCATCATATGAAACATCTCCACAATCATAGTAATGGGTTTACCTCTGATTTCTCTTATCCAATTGTTGAAGCTCTCAGAGAAATTTTTGGTTATGTGCTCACACTTGGTTGTTTTGTCAAAGTAGGCTCTACACGATCTGGTCATGTGCTCTTCCATCATGTACTCAAGATCCTCTGGACACTGTTGAGAAATTGCTTCAATCCATCTAGCAGTATCTACCTCTCTGTAGGCTCTGGCTGCCCCCCAGGTAAGATGCTTCATCTGTTGGCTAGCACTGACATGGGACTTGAAGTTCTTGTAGAAATGCCTGAAGCAAAACCTATGTGGGTGCCTATAGAATTCACTATCAACAGCTTTTCCTAGACCTTTCTGTCTGTCAGAGATGAAGGATATCTTCCCTGGATGCTGCAATAACTTGTCTTTAATAATGCTAAGGAAATGACCCCATGTAGCTTCACACTCTGAGTGCATATATAGATGGCAAGTGAAAACAGTCCATTATTGCCATCTAAAGCTGTGGCTGACAAACACACCCCTCTATACTTTCCTTTCAGGTGACAACCATCCAATCCAAGTAGTGGTCTGCAACCATCTATGAGTCCAATGAAGCTTACAAAGTAGCCTATACATAAATACCCAAATTCAGTTGTTCCTGGTATATTTCCACAAAAGCCACACTCCCAGGGTTGGATTTCAAAACCTGGTTTGCAACCTCATGAGCTTTCCTATAACTTTCATCATAGCCACCAAACATTAGCTCTTTTACTCTGAATAATGCCATGTGTGCATTCCAATATGACACCTTCACTGTAAACTTGGACCACATCTACTTCTGAACATCCTTTGCCTTCCATGAAGTATGGTGTGCCTTGATGTCCTCTTCCAAAACTTCATAGATGAATCTGCTGTTTGCCATCTTGTTCTGCAACTTGGAAGTGTGTTTACAAGTGTGTGCTTTATTGAGTTATCTAAGTGTACAAGTTGTCTTATCTGGTCCAATTCTGACCCTGTACATCCATGGACATGTATCTTCTTGACACACACCCCATATCCTCTGCATTTCATTCTTAACATACTTAATTTCAAACCTGTTCTTTATAGCAAAAGTCCTTAAATATCTTCTGCACTCACTAGGATTCATCCACTGCTGACCTAGGACTAGATCAATCACCTCAGAAGCTCTGTATTCCTCCTCACCCATCTCACCTTCACTGTACAAGTCATCAAGTTCAGCCCCAGCTTGATGATCACATTCAGAAGCTGATGAGTCATTGCTATGGTATTCATCTTCAGGCTCTAGTTCTTCAACTGCAAGTTTTTTTCTTCTCTGGTGTAACACCCAATTTTCTAAAATAAGGGTAATTTTGAAATTTTGTATTTTAATTTATTTAATTATGATATTTAATTAATAATATGATTTTTTGTAATTTGTAATCATTTTTAAACTATTTAAATCATGACTTATGATTTTGGTGTTTGACTAGTGTAACCTTGGAGACTGTTGACCTAGAGCCTAGCTATGTGATTAGGATGTTTGATTGGTACATTTTAGCCTAGAGGATATTTTGGTCATTTTAGGATTTATTTGAATTTTTGGGAATTTTTAGAATTTATTTTGGAATTGTTTGAATGATGGTTGACTAGGTTGACTTTGACTAGCTTTGACTTTGTGACCTAACCCTAATTGAGTTGGACTTGGCTAGTTATGAGACCATAGGTTAAGTTAAGTTAACCATACTCTAGTTAGTGAAATCAATTAGGAATATTGAGAATTGAATAGAAGGATTTTGACCACAAGTCATGACTTGTGATTTCTAAGTCATTGATTTATGACTAAGCCCAAAGCCCATTAGTAAAGTGCCCAAACCCTAACCCTAACATTTTGTCCAGCCAACTTAACCCTCCTAGGGATTCCCCCTTATAAATAATCTCTTAGAAATTAGGGCTAGCATCTTTAGGAAGGAGCAAGTTTAGAAAGAGGTATTTTCCCTACTTCAAAAATCCCTAGAAAATCCATTTTACCTCCTTTTTAATTCAAACAAATTGCAATAGGTTTTAATTTGAGTATTCTTGCTGTTGTTACAATTTATTCTCAGATTCAAATCAATTTGGAGGAGTTTCACCATCAAGAGGAGCATCTCTCTTTAGAGTTTTTTGGGGGTTTTGATACATTGAGGTAACTTCCTATTCTCACCATAGAATCATAAGATTTTTGCATCATTAGGGAGCCCTAGACCTAACCTAACAGTAGGAATAGGAAACCCTAAGATTTCGTGTCCTTTCGTGTCCAAACTGGACACGTATCAATGCCTAGCTTTATGTGTTTGTGAAAATGCCACAGAGGAACCTTTTGTGTTATTTTCGAGATCTTTTTGAATAGGAAATTAGTATTTGTTGTCGCTTACACGATTCTTCATGACTGAGGGTGTCCCTGTGTCGCATCGTGTCAGATTCGACACGTGCACGTGCGGGTGCGCGCGCCCGCGCGGGGCTGTACGCGTGTCCTGTTGTGCGGGGGCTCCACAGGACACGATACTCGATCACTTGACACGAGATTTGACACACCCCTTGGGGCACTCATTGACATGCCACGTGTCAAATTTCCGGAGCCCACGTGGCGTGTCGAGGGAGTTATCCACGTTGCACTGGTCGGGGTTGACAGTGCAGTCGGGAATTTATTGGCACTGATACGGGCTTCGTGTCACTCACTGACACGACTTGGACACGGGTTAGCTAGCCTATTGTGTAGCCCTATAGGTGGTCTACCTAGGTTAGTGTGCACAAGTCCTGGGTTGGACTGTGTCGTGTGCACGACACGCGTGCACACGTGCACGATGTAGTGCACCGAACTGGACTATTTTGCACTGTTTTGTATCTCGTTTGATTGGACACGTTTGTGTCCAATTTGGTGGACACAAACTCATTTTAGGACACATATGTAATGTATATTTTGATTACCAACCTTTTAAATTTCATTTTATTGGGTTTTCAATAGTTGTTTATCAATTTACCCAATTTACTGACACATGTGTTTTTCCTGAAAATTCCAGTTTTTGAAATCGAATTTGGACAGTTGTTTTGACCTGATTAATACTGCTAAATTTTGGTTTTGAATCCCTAAATGTGTTCTCCTATACTTGAACTAACTATGGTTGAGATTTGGGGTTGTTTGGAGGTGAATTGGTTCACAAATCTGAGAATTTAGGGAGTGGACTAAAACTGGAATTTAGGACTGTCCTAAAACTGATATGTGAACTGATTTGTCCCTATTCCTATCCATGTTTAGTCCAGCACTCATCACCCCTCACACATACACACACCCTCACAGTCACACACACACATTTACTCCTCTCTACACACACACACACAAGCAATTACACACACATGTTAGGTATCACCCCTTACACATCTCATTTCCCTCACCACTCTCACATTCACACACACACACTAGCCTCACAGTTCACTCTTCCTTTCACTCACTCATCATACACACACTCACACTCTCTCTATATTTCCCATTTTTCCCTAGGGTACACATATGAATATAGGTATATGTATAATGTATTATGTAATGTATATATTAATGTAGTGTATATACATATAATGTAATATGTGTATATATATATATAATAAGTTGTGTATCATATTTGGGTATCTAGTATGGATACCTACATGAGTGTATAGGTCATGTTAGCATATATATATATATAAGTATCATATATGTATAACTTGTGTGTGAACTTTATATATATATTTCATATATATGTGTGTATGGTTATATTTCATATATATATCAAGAGTGTTAGGTTTTAGATTTAGATTTGACTTGTGAATGTGTTAGTGATGGCCTATAGGCATGCTATAGCCTATGGCCTGTATGTGAGTCTTTTTGGCTAATGAGCCTAGATTGAGCTTGTACAGCATTGTTAGACCTAGAATAGACTTGCTAGGCTAGTGTAGACTAGTTTGACCTAGTTTGACCATAGTTGACCTAGTTTGACTTCTAGGGTTGACCAGAGTTGACCAAGAGTTGACTTTGGCCTAGTTTGACCTAGATTCATGTAGAATGCATAGTAGTGCTTCATTTTACCATTCTGGACTTGTTGTGACTTGTGCTGTTCTATAGGAGACAGACACCACTCCTCGGACAGTATATTCTCTTCAGACACTCAGGCTATCAGGCGAGTACATTCTCTGACCGTTTCATACTTGTCTGGATTTATATTCTTGCTCTAGATTACTGTACTTGATGCTGACACGATTGTTATCACGGATTGGTACTATTTGGATCTCCTTTTGGGATGTTATCCCCTTGTATTCACTAGATACATATTGTGATGTGCGTTTCACTTCTATATTGTATTTATTACCTATATCCTTGTATACTCCTTGTGCATATTGTACTCTCAGTATCACATGAGTCCCAGGGATAAACTATTGTACACTATTGTATAACATTGTACAACTATTGTATAACATTGTACATCTATTGTATAATATTGTACATCTATTGTATAACATTGTACACTATTGTGCAAGATAACGTAACAGGAGTGGATCCTTGTGTATTGATTGGGGAGGGGAGCGTAGAATTGGTTATGTACTCAAATCCTATTGTACAACATTGTATAACTATTGTATATGTCTATTGTACACCCACGTACAATGGAGTTACCATTGCATTTTCCTAGACCGTTTACATAACCATATTGTACTCTAAATCACAGTTGGCTTACAGTTCTTACTTATCATATTTAGATATTTTCTGTTATCAAATCTCTACTGTTTTCATATACTTCTTTCTTTCAGCGTTTCATGTACCTTACTCTATTGCTTTATATTTCCTAACATGATATGAACTGCGTGAGATGTTTTGTGCTCGCTCCTGTCCTGACTGGACCTGTTGAAAATATTACAGAGGATGAGGCCTGCGTAGACACCTTCTATGGGACAGCTGTAGATGACTCGTGTGACCCAGATTTCCAGCCTGATCCACTAGCTTAGAGACTGAGGCTCCCTAGTCTAGGTTTTACTATTTCTGTCTTCTGAGATCTGGATTGTACATATTCTTTCATATTCAGTATTAGAGACTTGTATTGAGTTGGATGTTCTGTTTTGTATGGCAGTAGACACTTAGACTCTCTCTCTCTGTGATTGTATCCTGTGGATCTTTTTATTCCAGTATCTATCTATCTTTTATTTTCATCATTCTGCCTTAGATGTGATTGAGACTGTATTTTGCTATGTCACCTCCATTCGGAGTGTATATACTGTACAGGTACCTTTATATTGTTAGATGATTGACCTAGGACAGCGTTCTACCGCCGACACTGCGGCATAGGCTGGGCGTTGTTACGTTCTCGTACCCTCACAGTGGGTGCGGGTCGTGACACGTTTTTATTGGTGGCCCATGCAGGTCGAGTTTATGTAGTGGTATTCGAACTAGAGTATCACTACAGCCTGCAGTAGGATTAGGATATTCTTGAGGTACTCAATCACATTAGGAAAAGCTCTTAACCTGATTCTTGTTATCAAATTCTTGCTACTTTAATACTTCCTTTTGAAATAAACTGTCCTCCCTTGATTTATCGCTTCTTTCTCAGCAATTGATACCCTTGTTTGATCTGTCTTTAGGATGGTGGAGACGCGGTTACAGCGTGCCATTCATGGAGATACTGTAGAGGGGACTGCTACCTCTCAGCCAGTTCAGCAGGGTCGGGAGGCTACAGCTCCTGCCACCTCTGCTCATATTGGGACTTCAGCAGCAGTAGCAGAGGGTATGCCTTCACCAGTTCGGGGGCAGGACCCAGTCATTCCAGAGGTGCCTTTCCAGCAGCCGTCGCCTACAGGACACGTGGATGCGGCACAGATGTTTGCATATTTTCAGCAGTTTATGGAGATGCAGCAGACCCGGCAGGAAAGGGGCATGGAGCTGGCCATTACGACAGTCGCAGCTCGACCAGTGGTACAGCAGCCGAAGACACCGGGGATAGAGCAGTTCCAGAAGATGAGCCCCAGAGACTTCCTGGGGATAGAGGGGATTCTATATGCCGATGAGTGGATCGAGCATATAGAGGAGATCTTCCGCCTGGCCCGGATACCAGCAGATCTCCAGATTGAGGCAGCAGCTAGTCGGATGCGAGATCTTGCTCGCACCTGGTATCAGTCAGACCCCAGGGTGGGGGTAGCTGGACAGACTTGGGAGGAGTTCAAGGGCTTCTTCAAGAAGAAGTTCTTTCCAGATTCAGCGCTTCGAGCCTTGGAGTCGCAGTTCGAGAGCTTGGTTCAGGGGAGCCTATCAGTGGAGGAGTACGCTGGGGAGTTCGGCCGCCTCAGCAGATTCGTGGAGGGCTTGAGCGAGGCGGCGAAGGCCCAGAGGTTCCGGAAGGGTCTGGTCAGGGAGGTTAAGTCCTTGACCAAGGGCAACAGGGATGCCACTTTTGAGGAGATTTTGACGGGAGCCTTATTGGCGGAGGATGATCTTGAGCTTAGGCTCAAGAGGGGGCGAGACTCAGTTGGAGGCAGCAGCAGCGGAGGCCAGGCCAAGAGGCCTCACATACAGATTCAGCAGCAGTATCAGCAGCCGATGGTCCACTTTCAGCAGCAGCAGCAGCAGAGGCCTGTTCAGTATCAGGGACAAAGACAGGTGCTGTATCAGCAGGCACCCAGGCAGCAGCAGAACACTGTATACAATTTCTGCAAGAAGCGAGGCCATGGATGGGACGACTGTAGGAAGAGGCTGGGCATGTGTCTACTTTGCGGTTCAGCGGAGCATCAGTGTATAGAGTGTCCCAAAAACCCGACACCATTGGCTCAGATAGCACCAGGTGCTAGGGCTCCTGCCGGGCAGCAGAGGGGACCACCATTACAGACTCAGCAGCAGATGTTCGTACAGCATCAGCAGCAGGCCAGGGGAGGCCAACCAGGGCGAGCTTTCGCCATGACAGCCGAGGATGCTCAGGCAATAGGAGGGGTGCTTGCAGGTTCTGATCTTCTCGATTCTATTTCCACCTTATCTCATTATACCTATCTTGAAATTCAGTTCCATCTATTCCTATCTGTTTCTTCATTGTTGATAAGTTTGATCTGGTGTTTCATTATAATTTAATTTTCTTCTGAGATAAATCGTATGGGCTAGGTCGCCTCGATTATGAGATTTTAGAATCCTCTAGGGTCATGCTAGCAGGCATAGTGAGGACATATAGTCGGATTATGGACGTATTTTTCGGGTGTGGGAATTTAAGGTTTTTGCTGCCAAGCGCGCGGCAATGCGAAAATTTTAAATACCATAATTCTAGAGGTATGTACCATAGTTGAGGACTCTGTGATCGTAACCTTGCTCAATGGAATGACAGAGATTCTGAGTATCATGGTTTTGGACAGACGCATATGATTATCTAACGGTATGTTTGAGACTCTGATTGTGGGGTGTTTGACCTAGAAGGACTACTACCATTTTAATTTCGAGGACAAAATTTTTCTAAGGTGGGTAGACTTGTAACACCCAGTTTTCTAAAATGAGGGTAATTTTGAAATTTTGTATTTTAATTTATTTAATTATGATATTTAATTAATAATATGATTTTTTGTAATTTGTAATCATTTTTAAACTATTTAAATCATGACTTATGATTTTGGTATTTGACTAGTGTAATCTTGGAGACTGTTGACCTAGAGCCTAGCCATGTGATTAGGATATTTGATTGGTACATTTTAGCCTAGAGGATATTTTGGTCATTTTAGGATTTATTTGAATTTTTGGGAATTTTTAGAATTTATTTTGGAATTGTTTGAATGATGGTTGACTAGGTTGACTTTGACTAGCTTTGACTTTGTGACCTAACCCTAGTTGAGTTGGACTTGGCTAGTTATGAGACCATAGGTTAAGTTAAGTTAACCATACTCTAGTTAGTGAAATCAATTAGGAATATTGAGAATTGAATAGAAGGATTTTGACCACAAGTCATGACTTGTAATTTCTAAGTCATTGATTTATGACTAAGCCCAAAGCCCATTAGTCAAGTGCCCAAACCCTAACCCTAACATTTTGTCCAGCCAACTTAACCCTCCTAGGGATTCCCCCCTTATAAATAATCTCTTAGAAATTAGGGCTAGCCTCTTTAGGAAGGAGTAAGTTTAGAAAGAGGTATTTTCCCTACTTCAAAAATCCCTAGAAAATCTATTTTACCTCCTTTTTAATCCAAACAAATTGCAATAGGTTTTAATTTGAGTATTCTTGCTGTTGTTACAATTTATTCTCAGATTCAAATCAATTTGGAGGAGTTTCACCATCAAGAGGAGCATCTCTCTTTAGAGTTTTTTGGGGGTTTTGATACATTGAGGTAACTTCCTATTCTCACCATAGAATCCTGAGATTTTTGCATCATTAGGGAGCCCTAGACCTAACCTAACAGTAGGAATAGGAAACCCTAAGATTCCGTGTCCTTTCGTGTCCAAACTGGACACGTATCAATGCCTAGCTTTATGTGTTTGTGAAAATGCCACAGAGGAACCTTTTGTGTTATTTTCGAGATCTTTTTGAATAGGAAATTAGTATTTGTTGTCGCTTACACAATTTTTTACGACTGAGGGTGTCCCTGTGTCACATCGTGTCGGATTCGACACGTGCACGCACGGGTGCGCGCGCGCGCGCGGGGCTGTACGCGTGTCCTGCTGTGCGGGGCCTCCACAGGACACGATACTCGATCACTTGACACGAGATTTGACACAGCCCTTGGGGCACTCACTGACACGCCACGTGTCAAATTTCAGGGGCCCACGTGGCGTGTCGAAGGAGTTATCCACGTTGCACTGGTCGGGGCTGACAGTGCAGTCAGGAATTTATTGACACTGATACGGGCTTCGTGTCACTCACTGACATGACTTGGACACGGGTTAGCTAGCCTATTGGGTAGCCCTATAGGTGGTCTACCTAGGTTAGTATGCACGAGTCCTGGGTTGGACTGTGTCGTGTGCACGACACGCGTGCACACGTGCACGATGTAGTGCACCGAACTGGACTATTTTGTATCTCGTTTGATTGGACACGTTTGTGTCCACTTTGGTGGACACAAACTCATTTTAGGACACATGTAATGTATATTTTGATTACCAACCTTTTAAATTTCATTTTATTGTGTTTTCAATAGTTGTTTATCAATTTACCCAATTTACTGACACATGTGTTTTTTCTGAAAATTCCAGTTTTTGAAATCGAATTTGGACAGTTGTTTTGACCTGATTAATACTGCTAAATTTTGGTTTTGAGTCCCTAAATGTGTTCTCCTATACTTGAAATAACTATGGTTGAGATTTGGGGTTGTTTGGAGGTGAATTGGTTCACAAATCTGAGAATTTAGGGAGTGGACTAAAACTGGAATTTAGGACTGTCCTAAAACTGATATGTGAACTGATTTGTCCCTATTCCTATCCATGTTCAGTCCAGCACTCATCACCCCTCACACATACACACACCCTCACAGTCACACACACACTTTTACTCCTCTCTACACACACACACAAGCAATTACACACACATGTTAGGTATCACCCCTCACACATCTTATTTCCCTTACCACTCTCACATTCACACACACACACACACTAGCCTCACAGTTCACTCTTCCTTTCACTCACTCATCATACACACACTCACACTCTCTCTATATTTCCCATTTTTCCCTAGGGTACACATATGAATATAGGTATATGTATAATGTATTATGTAATGTATATATTAATATAGTGTATATACATATAATGTAATATGTGTATATATATATAATAAGTTGTGTATCATATTTGGGTATCTAGTATGGATACCTACATGAGTGTATAGGTCATGTTAGCATATATATATATAAGTATCATATATGTATAACTTGTGTGTGAACTTTATATATATATTTCATATATATGTGTGTATGGTTAGATTTCATATATATATCAAGAGTGTTAGGTTTTAGATTTAGATTTGACTTGTGAATGTGTTAGTGATGGCCTATAGGCATGCTATAGCCTATAGCCTGTATGTGAGTATGTTTGGCTAATGAGCCTAGATTGAGCTTGTACAGCCTTGTTAGACCTAGAATAGACTTGCTAGGCTAGTGTAGACTAGTTTGACCTAGTTTGACCATAGTTGACCTAGTTTGACTTCTAGGGTTGACCAGAGTTGACCAAGAGTTGACTTTGGCCTAGTTTGACCTAGATTCATGTAGAATGCATAGTAGTGCTTCATTTTACCATTCTGGACTTGTTGTGACTTGTGCTGTTCTATAGGAGACAGACACCACTCCTCGGACAGTATATTCTCTTCAGACACTCAGGCTATCAGGCGAGTACATTCTCTGACCGTTTCATACTCGTCTGGATTTATATTCTTGCTCTAGATTACTGTACTTGATGCTGACACGATTGTTATCACGGATTGGTACTATTTGGATCTCCTTTTGGGATGTTATCCCCTTGTATTCACTAGATACATATTGTGATGTGCGTTTCACTTCCATATTGTATTTATTGAATACCTATATCCTTGTATACTCCTTGTGCATATTGTACTCTCAGTATCACATGAGCCCTAGGGATAGACCATTGTACACTATTGTATAACATTGTACAACTATTGTATAACATTGTACATCTATTATATAATATTGTACATCTATTGTATAATATTGTACACTATTGTGCAAGATAACGTAACAGGAGTGGATCCTTGTGTATTGATTGGTGAGGGGGGAGTAGAATTGGTTATGTACTCAAATCCTATTGTACAACATTGTATAACTATTGTATATGTCTATTGTACACCCACGTACAATGGAGTTACCATTGCATTTTCCTAGACCGTTTACATAACCATATTGTACTCTAAATCACAGTTGGCTTACAGTTCTTACTTATCATATTTAGATATTTTCTGTTATCAAATCTCTACTGTTTTTCATATACTTCTTTCTTTCAGCGTTTCATGTACCTTACTCTATTGCATGCTTTATATTTCCTAACATGATATGAACTGCGTGAGATGTTTTGTGCTCGCTCATGTCCTGACTGGACCTGTTGAAAATATTACAGAGGATGAGGCCTGCGTAGACACCTTCTATGGGACAGCTGTAGATGACTCGTGTGACCCAGATTTCCACCTGATCCACTAGCTTAGAGACTGAGGCTCCCTAGTCTAGGTTTTACTATTTCTGTCTTCTGAGATCTGGATTGTACATATTCTTTCATATTCAGTATTAGAGACTTGTATTGAGTTGGATGTTCTGTTTGTATGGCAGTAGACACTTAGACTCTCTCTCTCTGATTGTATCCTGTGGATCTTTTTATTCCAGTATCTATCTATCTTTTATTTTCATCATTCTGCCTTAGATGTGTGAGATGTATTTTGCTATGTCACCTCCATTCGGAGTGTATATACTGTACAGGTACCTTTATATTGTTAGATGATTGACCTAGGACAGCGTTCTACGCCGACACTGCGGCGTAGGCTGGGCGTTGTTACGTTCTCGTACCCTCACAGGGTGCAGGTCGTGACATCTGGACCTCCTGCCTCTGAAACTCAGTTTCTTCCCCCCATTATTGACTGTTGTTTTCTGACATGTCATATTTCTTGACATAGATGCTCCTTCATCATCACTATTACATGGAATATAATCCTCATCACCCTCTGTTTCTTCTTTTCACCCTTTATTTCTTCCTCACTTGAATGGTCAAGGGTTGCTGGTGGTTCATCTCCATAATGTTGTGTCTCAGCTTGTGTACCAAGTTCTTCATCCTCAAGTGTATCAGCTAAGTCTACAGCTACACCTTGTGTAGTTGGTTCATCTTCATAGAGTTGTTGGTCACCCTCTGTCTGTGTTGGAGCCCCTTGGTCAGACCCTCCACCAGTGAAGATCCTTGGGGGCATTTGATCCGGCTGCTCCTCAGAAAGATCCACATTACTGTCACTAGGTAGTGGATCCAACAGCTCCTCATGAAGACCCTTCTTGGCATGTCTTCTAACTGGTTTGTGGGCTACTTTCTTAATCCTTCCAGTTTTGCTTGGTGTTAGTGACTCAGTAGGTTGTAGCTCTTGACTTGCAGGGTTGCTAAATTCTTCTAAGAATATGTGTATCTCTTCTTTCGTGTCAGGAAGTTATTTACTAAACATATCCAACAACCCAGCATCAATGAGGAGCTCTACTGTTTCTCCATTCTTCAAAGCATCAATCCAGTCGTACTTATAAACTCCCTCCAAATGGTTACTTTCAACTGTATAAGGTAAATCCAACAGACTTATAAAGTCTGGGTCCACTTCAACAGCAATTGAACTACCCTTAAAATGGACCATAAGCATGTACTTCCTGTATAACAGTACAACTACCCTTAAAATAGCCTATAATTTCACATATAACAATAAGAGAAATAGACATAACTGTCTCTAACAATAATAGCCTACAAATATCATCAATTTTAGCCTATAATTTCACATATTGAATTCATAGAGGAAATCATCATATTGAACCCTAATAGCATATAATTTCACATTTATAACAGTACAACTACCCTTAAAATAGAGGAAATTCATAGAGAAAATCATCATATTGAACCCTGTATAACAGTACAATTACCCTTAAAATAGCCTATAATTTCACATGCAAATACACATTGCAGTATGAATTCATAGAGGAAATCATCATATTGAACCCTAATAGCATACAAATATCATCAATTTTAGCCTACAATATCACATGTTCACCTAGCTCATCATATTGAACCCTAATATCATACTAATTTCAGATATTCAACCTATAATTTCACATATTGAACCCTAATAACATACAAATATCATATTCAACCCTAATTTCACATATACAACATACAAATACACGGAGGAAATCATCAATTTTAGCATATACATACCATTCCAGTATGAATTCATACACATTCAAGATATTGAACCCTAAAAATTACATACAATCAAGATAAATAGAGGAATATGTTAAAATTACATACAATCAAGAGAAATAGGGGCAAAACCTAAAAATTACATACATTCAAGATAAATAGAGAAATATGTTAAAATTACATACAATCAAGGATTTTACCTGCGTGTCTGGTTCGCCATGGACGATCGGTGGTTTCGATTTGGAAGGGGGAGGCTTCGATTTGGAAGGGGGAAAGAGAGCACTGTCTGTCACCCCCAGTTTTCAGAAACAGGGTATTTTTGTCATTTTCCATTTTTGAATATTTTTATTTTTTTATTATTTATGATATTATTTTGGGGTTAAAATTTTTTATTATTTATGATATTGTTTTGGGGTTATTTGAGTCGGGTTCGAATTTCAACTCAATCCGACTTGAAACGGGGACCCGGAGGTAGTTGGACTCTAGTGGGACCCACACACTAGACATGGCCCACATGATATTAATTTTAGTCCACATGATAGAAATATTTTAGTTAGAGGTTAGACTAATTATTATGGATAAGGTTAGTGTGATTAGAGACTTTAGAATGACTAATTTAGCCCCAACCAATTAGCCCTTTCCTAATACTTATAGAATAGGTTAGTGGGGCATTTTGGACCTTACCATAATAGGATAAATAGCCCCATATGGCCAGCCACTTTGGGAGAGGATAGGCTCAAGTTCATTTCATTATTCTCATCCACACTCTCTCTCTTGTTCTTCCCCAAATTTCTAGAGAGCAATCCCTAGCAATTTCTCCACCAAATCCTTCCATTTTGCCACCAAATCTTCTTCTTCCTTCTCCATTCTAGCCAAGGAGGAAGCTACCCAAGTTTGGGAGGATTCGGAGCTCGTTCATGTCCTTTTGGAATCTCTACGTGTCGGTGTCGCTCCGGGAAGGCTTTTCTTCGATTCGATCTACCGGGAGGTATAAATCCCTTCTCCTTTCATTTCCTCATGCATATAAGTCTATTTTGAACCCATAGGAATGATCTCCATGGTTGTATCTCCATTTGTGTCCATTTCGTGTCCATTTGGAGGTCATAGGAGTGTCCTTTGTGTTGTGGTTGTGTCCATGTGGGAAAACCCCAAATTTGGACACACTATGTGTTGTTGTTATGTATGAATGAATTATTACATGTTTAATCTCATATTTTTGTATTGGAGATGTGTTCTATAGTGTCTCATATATATATATATATTAGTGTAGAGAATGAGTTCTTGATATATTATGTTATATATTGTGTTCTTTTGTCTCAAACTACCCAAATCCGTCATGATTTATCCACGTTTTTAATTTCAGCCCTAACTTAGAAATGTCATAACTTCTAGCTCAAAGCTCGATTTAATCTCCTGTTTTTTTTAAAAGAAGCGTATTGAAGTTAGATTTCCAAAAAAATTATTAATAGGCCTAATTCTTTCTGTAACTTTCGGGAGAATTTGAGTGTCAGCTGTACGAAAGATAAACGCGTTCTCGGTGTTTTTGCGATTCCGGGAGTTTCCGGAAACAAAAACGCGATCCGTTTGAAGTTTCGGAAAGCTAACACATAGATCTATAACATACTTTAATCCTAGATTTTAATTCATGCTGAGATGGTACAGTATTGATTATTAGTAGGAGTTACTATTCGGCATATGCATTTTGTGCACCCTTGTGTGTAATATAATGTTCTATTTGATTTTAACCCATGTTAATGTATATACATTATGTAATTAAATAGAGAATGCAAGCATGAGTAAATGTTTAAATAAATGATGTATGAGGTGTAAGTATCCTATCTAATGTAAGCATGTATAAGTATGTCTTGTAATGAATATGTAGGTTCCATAGTATGTAATGTATGGTGCATATAGTAGTGCAAGAGAATAAATAAATGATAAATGAATGCAAGCATGAATGTAATATAATAATAGATAATATATGCAATATACAAGTTAATGAGATGTAATGTTCTATGTTAACACAAATCCTATATTACCTCATGTACCCCTTACACTATGTAGACACTATCACACTTGACACTTTGTTCACTTACACTTTGACACTCTTTGATATGTATACACTATGTATGCCCATTTAACCCTCACTTGCCCCTTTGCCATGTTCACATACACACACATAGCCTCTTAAATAAGTATTTATGAATACAGTTAACTTAGCTATGTATGTATATTATATATATGTTAGCATATTGTGTTGTAATATATAAGTTTATATAACCATTTGAAATGCCATGATTATAGACCTAATGTTGAATACCAATATATGCATGTGTATATATGTATGACATATATAGTTTAAAGTAATAGATTACCTAGTGTATATCCAATGTGAATTCTTGCCTATTTGAGTATTGAATAATTGCATGCTATATAGAGTTGGGTGTATGTTGGCTTGTATAGCCTTGTATTGATGTGTGCTTGCTAGGATAGTCTTGGTTAGGCCTAGTAAGACTTGCTGGGTTAGGACATGACCTAGTTTGACTAGTGCAGTTGACCAGAGTTGACCAAGGATTGACTTTGGCCTAGTTTGACCTAGATTCATGTAGAATGCATTGTAGTGCTTTATATTACCCTTCTGGACATGTTGTGACTTGTGCTGTTCCAATTAGGAGCCAGACACCTCTCCTCGGACAGTATCTTTACCTTGGACATTCAGATATCAGGCGAGTACATTCTCTGATCATTTTATATCCTGCTTAGAATTATTTCCTGCATTAAATTACTTTACTTGTGCTGTCACGACATTATCACGGATTAGTACTATACGGATCTTGTACTCCTGTGCTTTCACCATACATGTACAACTTTTTAGTGTAGATCATGTACAACTCTTTAGTGTAGATCATGTACAACTCTGTAGTGTAGATCATATACAACTCTTTAGTGTAGATCATGTACAACTCTGTAGTGTAGATCATGTACAACTCTGTAGTGTAGATCATGTACAACTCTGTAGTGTAGATCATGTACAACTCTTTAGTGTAGATCATGTACAAATCTGTTCCGTTCACATGTGCTATCCTGTACTCTGACTCACTAGCCACTGTTAGTTCCTTAATTATAGTAGATATTTCTATTACAGTTTTCTCTCTCATTTACATACTGTATTCTTCAGCACTTGTATCTTACTTTACTGCATGATTATATTTTCTAACCTGTTATGAACTGTTGAGATGTAATGTGCTCGCTCCTGTCCTGACTGGACCTGTTGATAAATTTTACAGATAGCCTGGGATTGTCTGCTAGCCTAGAGGAGATACAGTAGAGGTTGTTTAGATAGTTATTTCATTTTGTCTGGAGTTGTATTTACTTGTGGATTACTGTATTTGAGTTTTGAGATGTATTTCTGGGATTATGTATCTTAGACACTTAGACTTCTATCTCCTGTATCTCTTTTAGATTTTATGTTTATCTATCTTTATCATTCTATCTTAGATTGTGATTGAGTTGTACCTCTGTGTTGTCCTCCTTATGGAGAGTATTCATATTATGCTAGTTATAGTTCATGACCTAGAACAGCGTTCTACCGCCGACACTGCGGCGTAGGCTGGGCATTGTTACGTACTCGTACCCTCACGGTGGGTGCGGGTCGTGACACTGTCGATTCGTTTTAGGATTTTGGAGCAGGAAGGGTTATTTTAGGAATATCCTAATTTCTTCCATTCATTACGGCCCCTCAAAAAATAAGTTAAGGGCTTTTTGGTCATAAAAATATAGTCAGAGCGGTCAACCGTTAGCACGAGACGGAAAACGTCTAAAGTGGGGACGTTATACATTATGGTAAATGACAGGGGTGCACCATGAAATATGGTAAAGTAAGTGGGATGCGACTCAAAATTTCTCTTATATTTATGTCATTTAAATCTAAACTTTGCTAGTCCAACTTTTGACTAAACTTTGAAATACAACAAACATATTTATAAAAATTACATTTTTTAACTATATATTAGAAGTTTGGATATATATTTAGATAATACTATGTAAATACCGAATATTTTAATTAAAATTTGTTCTGTGTAGAACTTTGGATATATGTTTAGATAATATCATGTAGGCAGTTTTAAATATTGAATATATTTTAACTAAAATTTAATTTTTGTAGAACTTTGTATATATGTTTTGATAGTACCATGTAGTTAGTTTAAAAATTGAATAATTTTAGTTTGAATTTGTTATACATATATAGGTCTCGTGGTAGTGCAGGGGCGTCTGAGCACAGGTCTTGGATTTGAATTCTCTCCTCCCGGACGTGTCACGCCCCAGAACCAGAATACTGGAGAGCGGGGGCAGACATAGCCAGCTATGTATATGAAATGGAATCCATCTCGCTATACGGTCACGGCTGTCTAGATACATGAGGGTTATCTACAAGCCAACAGTCTCTTAAGGTAATGAACAAGCCTAGTGTCTCAATCACAAACAAGTAAGTAAAAGTCACAAGATGTATGATCATTAAATATACAATAGTAAGGCATCCCAAACATTACATATTCAGTTGATCATGAAGCTAGTCGTTACAAAATGTCAGGACTAGCAAGAGTTTAGTCATACATGATCAAACCTAGGATCTGTTAATCATGTTACAGCCCGTAGGCAGACAGTAAGTAAGTGCAATCGAGCTAAACAGGTGCTCGTCGGCTAAACGCCTCAAAAGAATATTTTTACAATAGAGTGGGAGAGCCAAAAATACCCACTCGTTGCCAGGGTTCCGTCTAGTGGCCACCATCTGGCTGGAAGGTCGGTAGATCCTCTGGAGCTGCTCCGAAATCTGGCCACACAAAACCAGCTGGGTCAGACCCCAGAAAGAGCAAGTGCCACAAAGGAGGCTTCACTTAAGAACTAAAACCAGCAATCAGCACAAGATATAAATAAAAGTAAGAATTGGAAATAAAGAAAATACACCAGGATGATATACGACGAGATAACCATGTAACCATTCAGATAACCAGGTTACAACCCGTAAACCAAACAAGGACCGGGGTTGTAACCCTTCGTCTGAACAGAACTTGGAATTCTCACCATTTATCGGTAAAATAAATACAAGCATTCTGGTCATTCAATAATCTGGAACAGGATTAGGATAGACTAGACTGGTTAGACTCCATCCAATCACTTCGGCCAAGCAAGAATTATGGCTTGATACTTTAACTAACTAGGGTTGTCACAAGCCTAATTACTAACAAGATGCAGTGAGATTATTCCACAGCCACAAGCCCTGCAGACCATCCAGGTTACCCGGGTTAAAAGATTAGAGTTGAATTCAGGTGGGTACATCATCTAGGAAACGAATGTACCCTTAGGTAGCTTGAAGGGTGCAACACATGACAGTGTACTGGAAATGTGCCCTACTCGACGGCAGGCTACAGATCCCAAGGCGTGCCCAGGTAACGGGATTGCCTGTAGCTGGGAAATCTCGTCATGACTAATGTATTAATCTAGTTATTAGCCTTAGTCCATGTTAGTAGGTACTCCTGACCGTGGTACTCAGGAGTCCCTGTCCTAGACATGATGTAAGACAGGACTGGTTTATTTATACAAACACAATCGCCCACGGTGTCCAGATTAATTATACAGGTCATGTCATGTCAGGTAGCCGTCGCAACAGCTATTCGAGATAATCATGTCAGGTTATCATGCCAAGTGTACTTGTCAGGAGTGCGCCACGACGGGCCACTATCAGGTCATGTCAGGTTATTATGTCATGAGTGCACCCCTACGGGCCACTATCACGTCATGCTCAATTATCAATTCCAAACATATCAAGTAATCAAGTTCAGGACAAAAGGCGTAAGGATATAAAATGACGTTAAATATCTAATAAAATATCAATATACAGGGCTATAGAAGATCCAGGGTAAGTAGGGTCAGGTCCAGTTGCGTCAAACATCAGGTTGTGCCTGAGTCAGACTGCGCTCAAGTCAGGCTACACTCAGGTCAGGCTACGCTCAGGTCAGCGTATACAAGACATACGTCTCCAAAAGGCAGCGTATGCAAGACATACGCTTCCAAAAGGCAGCGTATGAGTCAGACTGCGCTGTGCTAAAGAGCGCGCGCAGCTCAGTGGCGCAAGCTAAAAAGCTCGCGCACTGCTCACTGTCTTCTCCAAATCAGCAAGAACTCCATGGTCTGAACCCAAGGCTTCAAAAGTCCATAACTTGGTCAAAACAAGTCCAAATCTAACTTTTCAAAGGTCAAAATTGGTAGAATAAAATTTTCTACAACATGGAACCATCAAAACTTGAAAACAAAGAAGTTTGATAGATCAAAACCACCAAAATCCAAAATAACTAATTTCTAGATCTACAAAAATTAAAGCCTCAAATGGAAAATGACAAGTTCTAATGTGTCTTAGAAACATGAGAAGAAGCTATTAGAGCAATAAAAATGGGTTCTCTTGTGGAAGCAAGTTGCACTTGTCTAGACCCTCTCTCCCTCTCTTTGGTAGGTAAGGAAGTAATGGTGGAGAAGATGATAAATGAAGAGAGAGAAAGGAGAAGGGTTAATAAATGGTAGTGGTGGTGGTAGGTAGGGGGTTCACCCCTTGGTTCATGATGAACCAAGAGCAATCCCAAACTGAACCAAGCCAACCCAAACCGAGAATAAACCAGCCCAGGAAGGAAATTAAGCAAGGAAATCATACAATACAAGAATAAATACGTACACGTATTCCAAAATACGTAATACGAGCCACAGGCATTACAACTCTACCCACCTTAAAAGAATTCCGTCCTCGAATTTAATCAAGAGGCTAGAGGAGCAATGACAAGCTACATTAATCACATGCAAGCTATAACTAGGCAGACAATCACTCATTCAAGCAAGAATCGAAGGCATGAGGCATAAGAAAGACATTATACCTCACGAGTCAAACAAGTCGGGATATCGCGATC
The DNA here is from genome assembly GCA_029216955.1 of Iris pallida. NCBI lineage: Eukaryota > Viridiplantae > Streptophyta > Magnoliopsida > Asparagales > Iridaceae > Iris > Iris pallida. The sequence continues at coordinate 63,630 of JANAVB010036064.1, forward strand.
GGATATCATCCTCACGCTCCCACATTGACTCCCCCAAAGAGTGATGACCCCAAGCAACTCGGACTAACTTGATAGTCTTGTTCTTGAGGATCTTCTCTCTCCGGTCCAATATAGACACGAGCCTCTCCTCATACGAAAGGTTGGTACCAACAACCAATTCCGAATGATCCAGGATGTGGCTCGGGTCGAGATATACCGTCGTAATTGGGATAATGGAACACGTCATGCACCTCGCTTAGCGACGGTGGAAGAGCGAGACGATAGGATACATCTCCTACTCGCTCCAGAATGTCAAACGGTCCTATATACCTAGGACTAAGCTTGCCCCGTACGCCGAAACGAATGACGCCACGGTTAGGCAAAATCCTCAGGAATACATGATCGTCGACCGAAAACTCGAGAGGGCGCCGATGAGAATCGGCCCAATGGCACTGGCGATCTTGGGCAACCCGAAGATGATCTCTGACTCGCCTGACCACTTCAACTGTCTGGGCAATCATTTCTGGACCGAGCATCTGTCTCTCCAACATCATCCCAGGCTAGCGGGGATCTGTACTTCCTACCATACAGTGCCTCGAACGGTGCCATCTGGATACTGGCCTGGAAATTGTTGTTGTACGAGAATTCCACCAGGTGCAAGTGATCTTCCCATACCACCGAAGTCAAGTGTGCAAGACCGTAACATGTCTTCAAGAGTCTGGCATGCGCTCCGACTGGCCATCTATCTGCGGGTGTATGCTGAACTGAACTGGAGATGAGTTCCCAAACTCTCTTGCAAGCTACGCCAAAAGTGCGACGTAAATCTTGAATCTCGATCCGAGGTGATACTGACTGGCACACCGTGCAATCTGACAATCTGCCAGGTACATCTCTGCTAACTGAGCCGTCGACTGACCAACTCTGAATGGAAGAAAGTGAGCCACTTTCGTGAGCCTGTCAACTATAACCCAGATAGCATCTATACCAGTTGGGGATCTAGGTAGGCCAGTCACAAAATCCATGGTATGCTCCCACTTCCATTCTGGAATCGGTAAGGGTTGAAGAAGTCCAGCCGTCTCTAATGTTCGGCTTTAACTTATTGGCAAACCAAACACCGAGAGACAAACCGAGCTATCTCCCGCTTCATGCCATTCCACCAGAAATGCTGTCGGATATCACGGTACATCTTCGTACTGCCGGGATGGATGGAATACTGCGAACTGTGCGCTTCTGACATGATCTCCTGCCGGATATCTCCGCTGGGTACACAAAGACGCTTACCATGTCGAAGTGTACCATCCTCATGAATGCATAACTCTGGTCTTCGTCCTGTCTCACATCTGCTCTGAGTCGCTGAAGCTTGGAATCTGCCGACTGCGCCATCCGGATCCTCTCGACTATAGTGGACTGAACTTGCATACTGGCCATCAAGGCCACACTGGAAGGGAGAACAACTTCAATACCCATCTTCTGAAGATCTGCTAACAGCTCTGGTTGTGCTGTTAGAAAATAAACTCCCGCTCCTGTCTCAATGCATCTGCAACAACATTGGCCTTCCCAGGATGATACTGCAGGTTGACATCATAATCCACAAGAAGCTCCAGCCACCTTCTCTGACGCATGTTAAGATCCTTCTGGGTAAAAACATACTTCAGGCTCTTGTGGTCGGTAAAAATCTCCACCCTGTCTCCATACAAGTAGTGCCTCCACAACTTAAGTGCAAACACCACTGCTGCCAGCTCTAAGTCATGGGTTGGGTAATTCCTCTCATGATCACGAAGTTGTCGTGACGCATAAGCTATTACCTTCCCATGCTGCATCAGAACACATCCTAAACCTCTGCCTGAAGCATCACAGTACACTGAGAATCCTCCGGTCCCATCTGGAAGTGTGAGAATAGGAGCTGTTATCAGGCCTCGCTTCAAACTGCTCAAAAGAACTCTGACACTCTGTTGTCCAAGCAAACTGCGCATCCTTGGTCAACTGCGTCAATGGTGCTGAAATTCGAACAAAATCCGATACAAACCGTCGGTAGTAGCCGGCCAATCCAAAAACTACGAACCTCTGCAACTGTGCTGGGCACTGGCCATGACTCAATAGCCACAATCTTCTGGGGATCCACTTCTACTCCTCCTCGAGTGATGATATGACCCAAGTACGAAATGCGATCGAGCCAGAACTCGCATTTACTGAACTTGGCATATACTGGTGCTCTCTGAGGATCTGAAGAACTATACGGAGATGCTGCTCATGCTCTGCCTCACTCTTGCTGTAGACCAGAATGTCATCCAAGAACACAATAAAACTGATCCAAGTAAGGCAATAAAGAGGCGATTCATGATGTCCATGAATACCGGTATTGGTTGCTCCAAAAGGCATAACAAGGAATTCCCAATGCCCATATCTCGATCTAAAAGCTGTCTTCGGGATGTCGTGCTCTCTGACTCTAATCTGATGATAACCTGAGCGCAAATCAATCTTCGAGAATACTGAAGCCCCCTTGAGTTGATCAAACAAGTCATCTATCCTCGGAAGAGGGTATCTGTTCTTGATTGTCACTGAGTTCAAGGTACGATAATCAACACATAACCTGGACGTACCATCCTTCTTTTCACCAGAAGCATCGGGGCTCCCCAAGGCGATCCACTAGCACGAATGAATCCCTTGGTTCTGAGTTCTTCAATCATCTTGTAATATCTCCAACTCTGACGGCGCCATCCTGTAGACTCTCTCTGACACTGGGGTTGTCCCGGGAATCAAGTCTATAGTGAACTCGATCTCCCGCTCCGGAGGCATACCTGGAAGTTCTTCTGGGAAAACATCTGGAAACTCCTCGACTATCCT
>JANAVB010036065.1:0-32818 GCA_029216955.1 Iris pallida
TATATATATATATATACATATACATAACATAGAGGGAAATAATATGTCAAGAAATGTGGTGTGTATATGTCAATTACAGGTTTAGGAGTGTGTGGGGTTATCTCAGGAAAACCTGGCAGCAAGTATCAGTGTGTTAGTGTCAAGGAGTAATTTGTCAATGAAATGGGAAGTGTCACATATATGAGCATGTATGGGGGTTAAAAGTGTTAACTGGAAAGGGTTTTAGAGTATAAATCTCAAGTTCTAAGTTAACATCTTATTTCAGTTTTCCCCATTTCAATCCAGTTCATATATATATATATATATATATATATATATATATATATATATATATATATAGAGAGAGAGAGAGAGAGAGAGAGAGAGATAGAGAGGTGAGTGTGAAGTGTATAACGTAAAGATGGGGGATGGTTAAGTGAGCAGTCTCAGGTTCATAATATAAATGAGAGGCCTGTGTGTGGGTATTAAGTTCTCAGGTATCAAGTGACAGAACATTAAGTTCTCAAATTCAACAAGTGATAGTTTGCTCATATATTAGGAACTATAATTGACAGTGAACCCATTAGATAGGGGGGTGTGTTTACAGGGAATGAAATCAATGCAAACTATCAATGTGTCAATAGATTCTCAGATTTGTGTGTGACATAGAGGAAAGATAGTGAGTCATAGCTCAGTTCTCAGGAATTAAACCAAGTGACAGTGCATACAAGTAATATTAGGAAATGGGAATTAACAGTGTGTGATATGTGTACATTAAACTCAGATTTGTACAATTCAAAGAGCCTCATCTGTTTGGAAGTAAAACAGTGTACTATAGGGTCAGTGTTCTGTGTACATTAGTGGCTGTGTGTGTCTGGATTGGAAGAACAGGAAAATGAACAGTGTGAATGGAAACTTTCTCAGGAAACACAAAATGACAGTTAAATATGGGAAAAATACCAGTGTACATGTACATGTGTATATAAATCCCAGCTCACATGTTAAATCCCAACTCAGCATAAGAATGCCAAGTAAACCAATTCTTGGTATTCACTCACCAACCAAAAATTGAAAATTCGAACCAACTTAGAGTGTAGATTCCGAAATCAATATAAGAAAATAAACTTGCATCTAATAGGAATACATACCAGTCATGTAGGCATACATCCCCGATATGTATGCGTGCACAAACATAAAAATATGCATCTCAAACTTAGGTTGCTTACGGTTCTCAGGTTCATATCAAAGTTTAAAGGAACTCAGGGTTTTGGAAATCAACCGTATCAGTCAAACATTGAACCAACTCAAAGTCCAATTATTCCATTCTATGACATAAGCCTAATAAAAAATGAAAAATTGGAAATAACAGGCACTAAATAACATGTAGGCTAAATCATGATAATTAAACATTAATCTAAAACAGATTAAAATAGAAATCGAGTCTAGGAAAAACTGAAAGATAATGTGGTATCAGTCATTCAGTCCAACCCGAGTCCAAATCACATTTCATGGCAAACAACCTAATCTAATATGTAAAATCAAACTAACATATACTAACAAACATGTCTAGGATCTTAATTAGCAATTAAACCATAATTTAAACAATTAAACTGGAAATAAACACAGGAAAACAGAAACTGGACAGTGCAAAGGAAAACAGTGTGAGTACGAGGTACCGTACACGCGACACAGGACACGTGACAGTTCGTGCTTGTGTCCGTGTGTTCGCCACACATAGGGCTGCACATGGGACGCAACACGAGGTGTCCAAGTGACTCGTGTCAGGTGCACGAGACACGTATCAGAACGCGTCTCGCCCACGTACAGTACAGTGTAGAAATCAGTGCAGGTCGATTTCCTCTCAAACCACTCGATGAAATCGTCCCAAATTTTGTGTGTGCTGTGTCAGTCAGTAGGCCACCGTGTCCACCAAAAATTAGGGCCTGAGTTGCCGTGTCGTGTCCCGTGTCAACCCCGAGTAGCAGGGAACTGAACCGAGTCAGTGCGCAGCGTGTCCAACACGGATTTGGACACGACAAGACACGCATTCGTGCTCAGTCAACCACAAAATCAATATATATATAATACAACAAATCTATTTAAACACTTTCCAAAAATATAAATTTTAAAACCTTTCTGGCATTTTAACAAACACCTACAGACACATCATGATACGTGTCCGATACTGACACCAAACGGACACGAATCGACACAAAACTAATACCTACGGCTAGGGGACACCTAAGGCTTCCTATCCATGCAAGGAAAACAAAATTTGGTGGAGGGAATAGGGATTTACCTATATGTGCAAAAAGCTTGGAAAAGCTTCAAATGGGGGATTCTTCCTTGCTAGCCAAAGCTCCCAAATTGTCCCAAGGCTGGATTATCCTCCATGAACAGCAAGAGGGAGACAATTAGAATCTAATACAAGTGGTTTGAGCCAAAAAGGAGTTAAAATGGAAAAGTTATGGATTGGGGAAGATGGCTCTTACCTCTTTCTTCAAAAACTTGGAAACTTAATGCAAGAGGCAAGAACAATCAATGAGAGACTTTATAGGGGGCTCTTAGGGTTTATGTGGCCAGCCATAAAGGGATTCTACGGTTAGGGTTTCATGGCATGGGCCTATGGGCCAAGTTGCATAAGTCATGGAATTAAATTCCTAAGTCATAAGTCATGAACCTATTCACTATTCCTCCTATTTCAAACTAGATTCTTAATGACTAGAATTTGTTGACTTAAGTTAGACTAGGGTCCTACCATGCTAACCAAGTCACCATAGCTAGGGCCAACTTCTAGGTTAGTCTACAAGTCTCAACTAGTAAAGACTAACATAACACATAGCAATATTTAATTAATATTAAATTCACACAAATTCCCATAAATCATAATAAATTCAAATAAATCCTAAAATGACCAAAATACCCTCTAGGCTAAAATGTACTAATTAAACATCCTAATCATATGGCTAGGCTCTAGGGCAGACAGTCTCTACGGTTTTACTAGCTGCACACCAAATCACAAGTCATGATTTAAATAGTTTTAAAATGATTAAAAATCACCAAAAATTATATTATTATTTAAATATCATAATTAAATTAATTAAAATACAAAATTTCAAAATAACCCTTATTTTAGAAAACTGGGTGTTATAAGTCTACCCACCTTAGAAAAATTTTGTCCTCGAAATTTAAGATAGTAGTACTCCTTCTAGGTCAAACATAGTCAAGGGTCAATCACTAGTTAATTTTCTCAACATCCTAATACTTGGTCATCAGCTGGTCAACTTCTTAGGATTTTACCTATGCAAAAGGCTGGCAACCTTCGGAAAGCAATTTCTTCGAGAGCTACGGACTACGTCAGATAGCCCAAGGAGTAAGATAGAGTTGATAACACATCCCGAGCCTCTACCGTCACCCTCCAGAATCAAAACTAAACAATTGTACTTAGATTGTTTTCTAGGATTTCTTTCTAGGCTTTTCTTTGTACAAGCGAGTTTGCAATCAATTTTAGTGTTTCTGTAATACCTGTCTGTGACTTTTTAATGGCAAACACGACAGCGACTTTGCTGGGGACGTCCTTCTCCTCTGATGAGAAGCTGGTGACGCAATCTGACGCGTCCAAGCTCAGCTCTATGCAATAAATGCTTGCGGTTCATTTTGGCCAACAAGCCTTCGAAGAAATGCTCTCTGAAGGGAGCACCAACCCGTCTCAGAAGCAAGCCAACCCAAAAAGAACTCGCAGGACGTCGGTACACAGAACTATTGCCCCCGACCAAGTTCTCAAAGAAGCTCCTTCTGTAGCCCAAGACGGTGACCAAAGAACTCTTGCGGCTTTGCTTCCGACCGCAGAGGACTCCACTGTCCCCAAATCCAGCAAAGGAAAATACTACAATATTGAGTTTTTGGGGGCATAAGGGAAATTCATACAGATAAAGAAGAAGCCGCATAAGAGAGATGGGCTGTCTGTCCATGCGGTAGCTAACTCTGGCCGCAGGCAGACAACTCATACGCCAGCCAACTCTAGCCGCAGGCAGACAACTCATGCGGCAGCCAACTATGGCCGTAGGAAGATGGCCTATGCGACAGTCAGCTCTGGACGTAAGAAGATAGCCCATGCGGCAGCCAGCTCTGTCCGCAAGAAGATAGCCCATGCGGCAGTTAAACCTGGCCTCAGATAGGATGTTTTATACGGCCCTGTAAGAAGCTCTGTGTTTAACCATCTCTCATGCCGGCCCGACGCCATACGACCCATTGAGAATGTGGGATGTATTAATCAGGACTCTTTCTACTATGCACCTTCGGGTGCTAAGTCAAAAAAGTCTAGGGCAGTGTGGCCCCAACAAGCCCAGTTAACTGTCCAAGTTGCTGATTGTCAGCGGGCCCCATTGACTGTTACACGGGCACCTGATGAAAAGTTGTACAGAACTACCCACATTGAGTCCCCTAGGGCTAACGGACAGGGTGTGTCTTTAAAGTCTCCCTCCAACGATCCAGAGCAAGTACTTTTGCTAGCAACAGATCAGGGAGCAAATATGATACCTAAGCACCCGTGCGCTCGGGATACCAGATTCCATAAGTTTGGTGCAAAGATAGATCAGCTTGCTACCGACTTGCATGAGGTGATTACTCACAAACGTAAGGTGGCAGCGTTGGCATGCAATGAGTTCCTCTCGGGACGTCGTTTCACCCAATTTATCATCAACTGCTGCTGCGACAAATCAGCAGCACCTGAAGGTCGGCAATCAATTTTCTAACGACTGCAGCAGCCAGCACCTGTCCGACAATAACTTAAGAAACAGGTACAAATTCCGAGGGACAAGGAGTTTCCTTTCGCCTCCTGTAATTCACCTCAAAAGGTTTCTCCTGGCAAGGGCAGAAAGAAGACAGGCTCTTCCAGCCCAGCAATATCGACTAGTATTGCAAGGAGACCCTCGTCTGCAAGGTTCCCACCGACAACCACAAGGGGTGTCTATTTACGCACTCGATCCAAAAAGAAACTTCCAGCACCCGGGGGTGCACCTTCGGCCTCCTTGAGAGTAGATAAGCTGGGGGTAGCAGTCCCCTCAATATATATGACAATTCGGTATACCAAGAGCACATATAAGGGGTAGAGGCCCCCCAGAACTGTGCAACAAACTTGGACTTCCCTGAGGGCCAGCACCCACACCAAGACGATGCGACTTCCTACACAGGGGGTAGCACCCCTTCCGAGTCTGAGAAAGATGACATTCTGACATTCTCCAACGATTTCTCTGTACAACGGTACAGCACAGAGACCACCTCTGCTACGATCCCTTCCACCTCAACCCATATGAGAACAGTCTTTATGGCTGATAATGATCATGAAGCGCCTTCTGATCGACAACGTCTACAAGTGCTTGAGGCCGTACTCCTGTCCTTGGTCAAGTCCGTGGACGAAATCAAAGCTGCCTTGCCAACCCAACAGGCAAAGACGCCCGGTCAAACAAGCTTGGGACCCGCAGTCAACGCGAACTCCAACATGACCGCCCCTCCTTTGGGTGATGATCCCTTAGGAGCATCCGTTCCTTCAACTGCAGATGAAGCCATGGAAGCAAGAAGGGAAGACCAGGAGCTTCGAGCAATGTTCAATGCCCGAGACTCCTCTCGGGATCTCAGAATACGGCAGCCATGTCCTGTTGCATGGAGAGATGTGCCTTTTCTACCATGGTACAAGCCGTTCCATATCGATTCTTATGACGGGAAGACCTCTGCTAGTCGGTACATAACTTACTTTAAAGTCACAACCGACCACTTGCTGCATTGTGATGCCATCCTCACGCGATTATTCATCGGAGCACTGGAGGGGATCGCGTTCGACTGGTACCATAACCTTGCCGACAACTGCATCCATTCTTTTGACGGCTTCAAGCATATGTTCCTGGAAAGATTCTATGAAGTGGGGCATGATGTAACGATGTCATCTCTCATGGATGTCGTTCAGGGAGAGAGGGAGCTAACATGGAACTATATTGAGCGGTTCTGCCAAATCGTAATGAGATTGACCCAAGGTAATCCCGAGAGCACCTTGATTAAAATTTGCCAGAAGAAGTTACTCCCCGCAATTAGCCTCTGGATGGGTGACGATCAGTTCAGGAATTGGACGGCCTTTATCATATATGCTACTAATGCAGAGGCAAAATTGAAGAAGGCTCGCCAGTTGGGATTATACATCCCAGACAGAGGGGATAAGGGCAGACGTCTTGGTTCCACCTTCACCAACAACAGTGGTGCCACCTCCAATTGGGACAATAAGGACAAACTGGCCATGGTCGCTGATGCACCCAAAAGCCCAAACAAAAACAGGCGGAAGGTCCGTGGCCCAAGGTGAATTACTTATTTGAAGATAGTCATGTCAAACCTATCTTCGATATGCTCTTACAAGGGGGTAGGATCCAGCTCCCTCCACCAAGGTACGAGCCCCGAGCGACAGAAATGGAGGACCCAAAATATTGTCACTTCTATCGCTATGTCCATCATTCCACTCATGACTGCTTCCAATTAAAGTGGTACATTCAGTGTTTTATCGACTCCAAAGCTCTATCGATAGACTTTGAAAAGGTTACCATTGCGGCGAACATGGTGTCAATTTAGTTCGGCAACTTTTCTCCAACAAGCACTCCAGACGGGGTAATACCTGTCCCCTGGGCAACGATGGAGGTTACTAATCTTCCACCCGTTCGGAGCCAGACAACTGGATTGGTACCTTTTACTACATGGCAAGGAGAGATCATGTGGGTGCATCCAGACTTAGTGCCCAAAGTTATCCGGGAGGTATCATCTCCTACCAATAAAAAAAGGGCAGGAAGTCTAAATCCTGCCATACAATTTCAGCTGAGGCTGAGAAAGCTGCAGCCATTGTTACCCGGTCTAGAGCACAAGTCCAGCCTGCACGGGATAGTTCAGTCAAAGATTCTCAGCCGGCAATGTTGCCTCCCTCTGAGGTTCCAAGACCATCTCAGCCTCCACTAGCGGATAAATCCAAGCCAAAGGAATCCCTCTTCGACAGGCCACTCCGTAATGACGTACCTCAGCACTAGAGAGACCTTACAACTTTGACATATTAGCATAATTAGCTAATATGCCAACAAAGTTGTCGTTATACGAGCTCCTAAGGCTCTCCAAGGATCTTCGTGTCGCATTAAGCGAAGACTCCAAAATGCTGACGCCTACTTAGCTCAGGTTAAGCCTCCAGAGGAAGACCCGCCAGCAGATCTATAGGGCAGCGATAGCACAGATGCAATGCCCAACATCATATTTACTCCACATGACATGTTGATCAAGTCCAATTTGTATGATCTCCCCTTGTACTACACTAGATACATAGGCGACATCAAGGTGGATCGGATGCATATCGACCCCGGCTCGTCAATAAGCATCATCCCGAAAAGCTTGCTCCAACTTCTTGGCATCCCTATGCACCGGCTAGCGGCGACCAACACTGCCATTAGAGATTTTAACTCGGGAAGGAGCTATCTCCTAGGGAAGATCCGATTGAAATATTAGATTGGTGAACTGAAGACGAAGGTTACCTGCTACGTCATAGATACAGACACCTCCTACAACATCTTCCTGGGATGTCCGTGCATACATGACTATATGATCATGCCATCCACCCTTCACCAGTGCTTGAAGTATGTCAGTAAGCACGGCTTCGTGAAACTGAATTCGCCGACATCGATCCCTTCAAAGGGGTTGAATCTTATTACTCTTCGAAGGCTTGTCTATTTCAAGAATCCAGGAAACATATAACTGACGAACTGGAGGCCATCACAGGGCCAGAGGAACCCTTGAGAATTCGTCTCCAAGCCCGTAAACAGGGCAAGGCCATACCCCTCGTCGCAACCTTGCATAAAGAGGTGCTCGGTTCTCCTGCCTCACCTACGCAGTTGGAACCAATGGTCATCCGGCTCCCGAAATCCAGCCAGTATCCAAAACCTATCATAGGGCCAATGGGGATCCGACTGCAAAAATTCAATCAAAGGCAACAGGAAGATGCAAGGCCCTCTTTAACACCGATGGTATTCCGATTGCTAAAATCCACTCAAAGGCAACCGGAAGACACAAAGTCCCTTGCTGAGCCAATTGTCATCCGTCTTTCCAAGATGAGCCGGCGACCAAGTATCGATCCAACAGTCTCAGGCAGGTCAATAGCTCAAGCTGAACCCTTAGTGGTAAAGTTGTCCAAGACAGAATCCCGATCTCTAAGCTCGCAGGGGGTAGCCGAAGAGGACGTAGAACTCGCCAAATACATGGTTACACAGGTGGATAGTGTCACACCCCGCTCCCGTAGTCTCTCCTGATTATGTAATCCCAGTGGACAAAATTCTTTATTTCATCAATAAGAGGCTGCCGTTAGACTAAAAAATAATAATAATATACTACTAGAGTGTCTAGTTATGTACATCAGGTACCTCTGAACTTATACTCTATTCTCTTCCCGCGAGGGGACTCGCATTGCATCTCTACGAGTGACAAGTCATGTATATTGATACCTCTGAACTTCTGCTTTGATGTTTTGACTACCATATATCACGTCCATATCACTGTAGGAGCGTAAAAAGTGCTTCAAAGAAAGAGTCATCCCATTCATAAGTGATCGGTTTTTACGCCAAGCAGAGCGGGTAATCTCTTTTACGTCCAAGACTAGGCTAATCAATTTACGCCTAAGCAGGCTGATCATTTTATGCTTGGGTATACACCTGTGATTTTACGCCAAGGACAGAGCAGCCTCTTTTACGCTGGACAAAGTTGTCAAATCTCGCATTTAATACAAACTCTGACATGAAGATATTAATGATGGCATTCACCACAGAATTCAATAGGATTTGTCTTACACAAAGACCATTGTTGTCGTTTATGGGAATCGAGCTACTTTACACTCACTGTATGGTTTCTTTTACGCACGAAGTTTTACATGAGTTCTTACGCTCATAAAACAATGTGTGCGTAAAGTCTATTGGAGCCATTTTACGCTCAAGGTTATTCAATAACCACTTTACGTGGGGAACCTATGACAGAGCTATTTTACGCTCATCTTTCTGTTTTACGCCCAGAGGATGTTGGAGCTATTTTTACGCCCTATTCTTTCTGACCAGTTTGAAACATGGTTTGCCTATATGGCCTTCATGCCACATATTTTGAAGAACGTGTGTACATATATACTATTCTTACTGAAATGATGGGACGCGTGTCAACGTATACAAAGGATGACTCTGATCATGGGTGACAGTTGTTAGCGTAAAGACAGACTTTGATGATCTTTTATGCACAGAAGCCCCAGTCTATAAATAGACTCATTTTTCTCAAAGGGACACAGAGAGAACAGGAGAGAATACAGAGATCAGGACTTCGAGATTTTGATTCTCCGGAGCATTTTTCTTCAACTTTTCTTTCAGAACAGAGTGAAGCAAAGCAGGAAAGCATTCGGCCTCGCCATCAGTTCCCAAGTGCGTCGATACCTTTCTGGTGACTTAGTTCTTCCAAGTTGTTCTACTTCAAGCAGTGATCTTCATCATCATCATATGGTCCAAGGAACAAAGTGATCATTTACGAATCAGACTTCCATAGTAATACTTTCCCAGAATCAAATTTGTACTTATTGTACTTTTTTCTCGTTTTATTTTCAAAATCCAACCTTTTGTTTGGCAATTTTGTTAAGTAAAACAAAATGGCGACTCTGCTGGGGACTACTTTCTCCTCTGACGAGGAAGTGATTGCTCAATATGATGATGTTTCGGTCGGTTCGACCAAGAAGACTCTGGTCGTGCCCTTCGACCAGACTGCCTATGAAGAAATGCTCCAAACTGGGGGTGGTTCTCGCCATTCCAATGTTCAAAAGTCTCGCAAAGCACGAAAAGTTTGGATTCCCAAATCCAAAATGGTTTCTGATCTCTCTGTTATTTCTGATGACAAGGGAATTCTTCCCACTCCTGTCGTAGGGGTTCCCGTTCGTAACGAGGCAGTCCTTACTTCAGAGTTGCACTCAAAGTGTGATGATTTATCTTCCGTTTGTAACGGTGAAGATAATCAGGTTCCATACCCACTGCGTAAGAATCAAGTTTTACGCTCAGTGGGTAAGAACCAAATTTTACGCTCAAGGCATAAAAATGAGTCTCCCAGTTGTAATGTGGCAGATTCTAATGCTTTTGAGTGTAATAATCAGTCTCCCGTCGGTGACGTGGTAGGCCCACACAAATTACGCTCCTCGCGTAAAACAAAATCTCCCGTCCGTGACGTGGTAGATAATCAATTTTTACGTTTTACGCGTAAAGGTAAGTCTCCTGTCTGTGACAGTGTAGATAAAATTCACAACAATGTTTGCACATCTAATATGAATGTACCAAAACGCATACAGCGTAAAAATGTTGTTAGTAAAACTTCTGTCCTACACCAACAACCTTCTTATACTGCTTTACGCAAAGTACCAAACTTGCAAATCATACGCCATGAAAATGGAGTCCTTCGTGCTAAATCTCAAAATTTACGCACACAACTCCAAACGCGTAAAAATATACAATTTGGTTCTGCGAATGAAGCCAGTAATCTTCTTTATACACAAAGGACTAAACGTTTTTCTTCCCCAAATATAATAAAGAAGAATATTCCCTCCACTCTTTCTGACTTACGTGAATTGCTAATGCAAAAGCGTAAGAATTCACAATCTCCGGTGACGTTCCCCCAAGAAAAACATCATTGTGAATATCATCAGGTTGTGATCAATTGTTGTTGTTCAGCTTCAAGACGGTCAGTTTTTGATCGTTTAAGTTTTAACTCGCTTCAACATCAAACTGAAGACCAAGAAGATGAGCTGTCATATGCATCGGTCAATATGGCATCTTATACTAACAGAGGACGACGACCGAGACCGAACATGTCCCAAACTCCAGGTCAACAACAGTTCAACAGACTTCTTGATTCCTTTGAAGGAGTACATCAGAATACTCGATCAAGAAGACAAAGACAATTGCAGACTTCTGATTCATAAGCTGGGGGTACTCAATCTTTGGAGTCTGAAACCGATAGTGCAGATTCATACTTCTATACTAATCCCTCTATATCTTCAAGAGAGGTTGAATCTTACGCTGTTGGAGATGAACCAGAGACGTCATCTGCTAATACGGAACAACGTCTCACTGCCGTGGAGCAATCATTGAAAGACATGCTCAACATAGTGCAAAACATGCATCAGATAATTTTGAATCAGCAAACTGCTCAACCTATAGTAATAACTCCGGTACCAGTAGCAGCACAAACTCAAGATAGTCAAGGGGCTGATATACCTTCGAATATTCAAGAGCCTACTGTTAATCAAAATTCTACATCTCCAGATCCTATCATTCTAGAAGATGTACCACCTCCAGTGGAGGTTACGGTACATCCAACGACTATTCAATCGAATGTGCTTCCTCAAACCAGTGAAGCCATTCAAGCAGTGCGTGAACTCAAAGCACAGTTTGAAGTTTTGAGGCATAAAGATCAGCTCCAGAGGTTAGGGATTAAGCAACCTTATCCTCCTCATTGGAATGATGTACCCTTTCCACCGAAGTTCAAGCCACAATCTATGGTTTTATTCGATAGAAAAGCATCTCCCAGTCAATATATCAATTACTTTGATATTATGACTGTACACATGCAGAAAAATAATGCTCTTCTCACTCGAGTGTTCATTGGGTGCTTGACGGGTTCAGCTTATGACTGGTATCGTAGCTTACCCGATAACTCTATTTCGTCATTTGACGAATTCAAGGCAATGTTTCTCTCCTGCTTCTATGTAGGAGGTATGGACATGAACATGTCCTCCTTAATAGAAATCAAACAAAAGGAGAAAGAAGATACTCGGACGTTCATTGAACGTTTTCAACAGGCTACTCTAAAGATGCCTCCTGGTATGCCAGATTCAGCGTTGATCGATACATGCAAGATGAATCTGCGACCGTCCATTGCTATCTTCATAGGTTCCCAATTCACTGATTGGACTTCATTTATCATAGCAGCAGTTTCTGCCGAGACCAATGGTAGGTTGGCTTGGGAACATGGGATGATTTTCGCTTCAGAAGATAAAGAAAAGAAAAGTAATCTTGGTAATAATCCTGGCAATCGTAACATGAAAGGTAAAGATACTCTTATGGTCAATCTTTCCAAGAACAAAATGACATCAAACAATCAAGAGTATTCTAGGCCAAAGGAAGAGTATTCTTTTGACGAAAGTGATATCCCAGGGATATTTCAGTATCTGGTAAAAAGTGATAAACTTCAGATTCCGGAGCCTAAAAGGCCTAATGAGGTGAATCTGACTGACAATCCCAAATATTGTATCTATCATAGATACATTAATCATCCTACCAGTGTTTGCTATGTCTTGAAAAAGAAGATCCAAGACCTGATAAATGGTGGCACTATCGCTTTAACCAATGATGACCATACGGTTACAACCAACATGGTCTCTCTTCAGTTTGGAGATTTTCCTCCACAGCAAGTCCCAGATAGAATTATCCTAATTCCGAAGGCGACTACGAAGATCGTGAATATCCCGCCTGCCAGAAAAGAAAATATAAGATTGTTACCGCTCACATTGAAGAATGGTGAAATCATGTGGGTACATCCTGACTTAATACCTGAGTTGGAAAATGAAGGTAAAACTTTAAAATCTAAGAAAGATAAGAAAGTCAAAACCTGCAACATGATTTTTTATGTTATTACAAATCCTGATGACTTGGATCATCTATGGGATGGCCTTCCTCTAGAAGGTAGACTGAAAGGACTAAACATCTGTCCTCCAAGTCTAGCTCCTCCTACCAAGCTCAAGCTTACTTATCAGCAGTAGCTAGCCATGAATAGTGTTCCTTTATACCGGGCACAATAAGTCTTTGCTGCTTATGAAAAAGCTCCGACAGGGATTTTTCCTCGTATCCCGAATCCTTCTCCTCCCTTAACTACAGAGACGTCTATGCTTCATTCTCCTGTAGTTACAGAGATTCCTTCTTCTTCCTGTGCTAAAACACCTGTCCAAAGTTCACTGCCTATCCACTTGTATAGTCAGCAATCTGTCCTTCTCATGAGGAAGATGGGTTACGACTTTTAGAAGGCAGAAGGTTTGAATTATGATAAAGGAATACGTCTTCCTTTACAAATTCAAAATCAGAATTCCACTGCTGGATTGGGTTCTGAAATGCCTCATAACAACCCTCACAAGAAGAAGACTAAAGGAAGAAAGTCTAAATCCTGTAATATTTACTTCCTTCTCCTGAGTCTGAAGAAGAAACTTTTGCTGGTACAAGATCTGGAAAAGAGTACCATAAAGACTATGAGGGATCCTCCAAAGAAGCAGAAGATGTGGTGGAGACTCTACCAGTTCAACCTTCTCATGTTCCTATTAAACCGTCTGTGGTTGAAAAGGGGAAACAGAAGGCAGTACGCTTTGATATCCCATTGAAGCCTGCTTCCAATCAGGGGGTGGTGATGAAGCCTTACAAATTTGACATTCTAGCTCAGTTAGCCAATACTCCGGCTAGACTTTCTATATTTGAACGGCTTTGCCTTTCCAGAGAAAGCAGAGAGACTTTGAGCGAAGCTTTACTTCAAGCAGATTCATGCTTGGCACAACTCAAGACTCCTGATAATATACCAGTGTCATGTCCGTAATGCCATAGTGTGATGGAAGCAATTCCCAACATCACCTTTACACAAGAGGATATGCTATTGAAACACAACAAGCATGATAGGCCTCTGTGTTATACTGGATATATCAGATCCACTGAAATCGACATGATTTACATCGATCCTGGGTCTTCAATTAGTATAATTCTTCAGAGTATGCTAAGACCCCTGAGGATTCCTACTAGTGAGCTGACTTACACTAGTACTACAATAGTCGGTTTTAACTCTGGCAAGAGCAAACCACTGGGGAAGATTCGTCTGCAGATTCAGATTGGTGATCTTTGAACTATGGTAACTTTCTATGTTATCAACTCGGATGTATCCTATAATATTCTTCTTGGAAGACCGTGGATTCATGAGCACAATATTGTGCCTTCAACTCTTCACCAATGTTTCAAATATGTGGACTCCCAAGGAGTTATGAAAACTGAGTTTGCTGATATTAATCCATTCAAAGGTGTTGAAGCCTACTTCTCTGATTTAAGGCTTTATAAACAAGAGCATGTGAAAGATATATCAGACATGGCTGAAGATCAATCACCCTCTGAGGATCACTTTATTAATAAAGATCCGCCAGAGGAGCAACCTTTGAAGATCATAGTCAAGGGACGAATCCAATCCCAACCTGTCAATGATCAATCTTTGATGATCAAGGTTAAAGGAAGAACTAAAACTTCATCTCAGGAATCAATAAATATTCCTGCTAAGAGCCAAGTTCAACCTTTTATGTTAAGGTCAAAGGACGTACTTCTTACACGAATGATCCAGAACTACCGTTGATTGTCAATCTTGGCAAATCTACGCAGAAGACGGATGATGGTCCACTGTTGATTAATCCGAAGCATAGCAATCAGACTGTAAATGATGTAAATATTGATCATTCTGTACTTTTTGATATCAATAAAGATTTTCTGTTCGAGTATATGGCTGTCAAGTTTATTGAGAGAATGACTTTATCTTCTGATAATCAAAGTCATCAATATAAAAGACAACATAGAACCGGAAGAAATACTATTCATCGAATCCGATATTTCTCATTCCTCATATTATGAATCTGGACAAGTACTCTAAGTCAATATGGTTCAAGTCGATGATGAATCAGAGCCATTTGAAAATGATCCTTGGGCTCAACAGATGGATACTCAATGGGAACTTCGTTTTGAACAACGACAGCCATCTACAGAAGATAAGGTTATCCAGATTGATGTTAGAGATGGAGTTACGTCCAAACCAATATTCATCAGTAAGAATCTTTCTGAAGATGAAAAGGAAGAGCTAATAAAACTTATAAAAGATTACATTGACATCTTTGCATGGAGTTATGAAGATATGCCAGGGCTAGATCCTACAGTTGCTACCCATAAACTCAATATTTTGCCTAATGTCAAGCCTGTAAAACAACAGCAACGATGCTTTAGACCAGATATGATGGATGCAATTGAGGTAGAAGTCAAAAAGCTGATTACGTATGGCTTTGTTCGTGAAGAACAACACCCAGATTGGGTGGCCAATATTGTTCCTGTTATGAAGAAGAACGGAAAAGTCCATATTTGTATAGATTACCGAGATCTTAATACGGCTTGTCCAAAAGATGAATTTCTACTTCCAATTACTGATATCATGATAGACAATACATGTGGTTTTGAACGCATGTCTTTCATGGACAGATTCTCAGGATACAATCAGATCAAGATGCATCCAGAAGATGAGAAGCACACCGCTTTTCGTACACCTCTTGGGGTCTACTGCTATACAGTTATGCCATTTGGTCTTAAAAATGTCGGTGCCACGTATCAACGGGCTATGAGCAATATCTTTCAAGAACGTCTACGAAAGATAGTTGAATGCTATGTAGATGACATTGCTGTTAAAAGTCGGTCAAAGAATGATCACATTCAGGACTTGAAGACAGTATTTGAATTGATGCACCAACATCAATTGAAAATGAACCCTACTAAGTCTTTCTTAGGGGTTTCCAGTGGCAAGTTTCTGGGATTTGTTATTACCTCTCAAGGTATCCATGTTGATCCTGACAAGGTCAAAGCAATTCTTGAAATGCGTCCTCCTCATAATCTGAAAGAACTCCGTGGCTTTCATGGCCGTATTGCTTATATCAGAAGATTTATATCTAATCTTTCTGGAAGATGTCAACCTTTCTCCCGTCTATTAAAGAAAGGGGTATCTTTCGTCTGGGATGAAGCGTGTCAAAAAGCCTTCAATGACATTAAGCAATATCTTACAAACCCACCTGTTCTGGTACCTCCGGTGGTAGGAAGACCATTTTTGCTATATGTTCAAGCTTTAGATCATTCACTTGGCGCTCTTCTGGCACAGAAAAGTGATATGGGTCATGAACAAGCAATATATTATCTGAGCAGAATGATGGTCGGAGCTGAACACAGATATACTCCTGTAGAAAAGGAATGTCTAGCTTTGGTTTTTACCGTCCAAAAGACAAGACATTATGTCACCGGACAGACTATTCATGTCATCTCCAGAATAAATCCTATTCGGTTATTGATGAGAAAACTGAGCATTCTTAATTCCAGGTTAGCTACCTCGGCGATGTTGCTCACTCCTTATGATATGATTTATGTGCCTCAAAAATCAGTGAAGGGCCAAGCGTTAGCTGATTTCTTAGCTGCTCATCCTATACCTGAAACTTTGAAGTTATATGAAGACATTCCAGACGAAGTAGTGGATTGTAACATGACTTTGAAGATTGATATATGGCAATTATATTTTGATGGAGCATCACGAGTGGGACCTAAAGGCAATATTATCTCTGGGGTAGGAATTGTCTTGGTTTCTCCTGACAAAATGGTCATGTACCGTGCCTATTCTCTTAATGAGCCATGCTCTAACAATGTAGCAGAATATAATTCTCTATTGATTGGTCTCCAAGTAGCAAAACAATTGGATATTGAATTCTTAGAGGCTTATGGAGATTCTCAATTGATTATTAATCAAGTTAGAGGGACTTATGAAGTCAGAAATCTTGATCTCATCCCCTATCATCAAGTGGTAGTCGAGTTGGTCCTATCATTCAAAGGATTCTTCATTGAATTTGTACCACGCTCTCAGAATGTATAGGCTGACGCTCTTGCCAGCTTAGCTGCAGACTTGGCTGGCCCAATCCGAAGACAAAATACAATTACTTTGTTAGACCGAGACTTGTTCTGTGTGAAGAGTAATCTACATATTGAACAAAGTTATACTACAGAGTCAAGTTCCCAGCAGAAAGATTGGAGAACTCCATTCATTGATTATGCAGTTCATAGAATTTTGCCTGAAGATCCTAAAGAAGCTGCATCAATTAAGAGACGATCATTTCGATTCTAATATAATTCTTCTTTACATATGCTATATCGTCGTTCATATGACGGACTCTTGCTGCGCTGTCTCTCAGAAAGTGAAGCCAAACAAACACTGCGTGAGGCTCATGATGGTGTCTGTGGTGCTCATCAACCGGGTCCAAAGTTGCAAGACGGTATTCGGAGAATGGGGTATTATTGGCCTTCTATGATAGCAGATACTGTAGACTATGCCAGAAGATGTAAAGCATGTCAGATTCATACTGATTTTATTCATCAACCATCTGAATTTCTACATCCTACAGCAGCCTCTTGGCCCTTCGAAGCTTGGGGTATGGATGTTATTGGTCCTATTAACCCTCTTTCTGTCAAAGGACATCGGTTCATACTAGCTATAACCGATTACTTTTCGAAGTGGGCAGAAGCGGTCCCCCTTGCGGAAGTGAAAACATCTAATGTGATCAGTTTCATCAAGCACCATGTCATTTATCGTTTCGGAATTCCTCGACGGATAATTCATGACAATGGTCCACAATTTGCCAGTCAAGCATTTTTTCGATTCTGTGACAAGAATCGAATTCAGAATTTGGCTTCTATGGCTTATAATCCAGCTGCTAACGGTTTAGCTGAAGCTTTCAATAAGACGATCATCAAACTTCTCAAAAAGTTTGTTTCTTCCAATAAACGTGATTGGAATGAGAAACTTGGAGAATGTTTATGGGCTTATCGAACAACAGTCCGGACTCCTACTAGTTTTACACCATTCTCATTAGTTTACGGATGCGAAGCTGTTCTCCCATTGGAAATCCAGATCCCTTCTCTACGAATAGCCATTGCTAATGAGCTAACTACAGAGAATAATGATCGCTTACGACTCCAAGAACTTGAAGGATTGGATGAGAAGCATCTTCAAGCACAACAACACATTGAACTGTACCTAGCCCGCATATCTCAAACTTTTAATCGTAAAGTTAAGGAGAGGGTATTCAAAGTGGGCGAGCTCGTATTAGCTGTTCGGAGACCGATGGTAATGACCCATAAAAGTAAAGGGAAATTCCAAGCAAAATGGAAAGGCCCTTATGTAATCGAGTCTGTGTTTTCCAATGGCACCTATCGGTTGTCAAAACCCAATGGAGATCTACTCATGCTACCGATCAATGGCAAATTTCTTAAAAAATACTATGTATAAAAAAAAAGAACAAAAATAAAACTTCTTTTATTATTATTTTTGTTCAAAATAAAAGACTAAGGACGAGGGCCACTCCCTTCCTTATTGAATACATAGTCGGCCAAGGCATAGAAGGCGTCGTTTCCTGAACACATGAAAAAATTGCAGGCAGCCATCCTCGACGCTTCTTCTTGAGGAGTTTTCCCTGGTTCTACTAAAAAAGCAAGAATGTCTTCGGGTGGCTTAGGCGCAGAAGTGCTTCCACCTATTTTGGTTGAGCCTAATGAGACTGATACAGGGGACTCAACAGGGAACGTATCAATGATGCCCTCGATTTTCCGGGGGAATTCATTCTTTTACTGTACATCTTCGGAAGACATTTCCAATAAGAGAAGCAGAAATAAGAATGGAATGATTACAGAGAATTTTCACCTATTTATAGAGGAGAATTATTAATGAACTAGTTTCTGAAGTAGAGAAATGACTTTTCATTTCCGAAAAGACTCGTCCGTTCATGTTACCATGTTCATCCATTAAGGAATTGAATTGTCCTTTTTGTTCCCAAGAAATATGCTGATTCATCCACTGTCTTGCATATACGCTCACAATATCTGTCTTCTTATTCCCCAGCTTCCAAGGTATGGTTAAGCTGACTTCTTGTTTCCAGGGAAAGGGATTTTATATCTTCTATATCAATTGATTAGAAAGTGGGATTCGCTATTTCTCATGTTTCCATGACCTCTGAATAAATATTAAATCTACTTTCTTTTCCTATCTATCACTTCTATTTGACCTCTGCATAGATATTAATCTAATTTTTTTTTTGAGTTCATATATGCTATTATGTCCATATTACCTCTGATAGTATCATATACTCTAAAACAGAAAATAAGATTTCATTTATCTATCATGTCCATATTACATCCAGATAGATACAAATCATTGATCATAGAAGAATCATCATTTTCATTCCCATATCATCAAAAAGTCTATTACATTTCTTAGACTTTCTTACAAGTTACAATGGAAATCTTTTACATTCTTGGATTTTCATTCTATACACCAACAATAACCTAATAGAGATCTATTTCTTCTTTGATCCTCTTTGACGGGTTCGTTGTTGGTGGCAGTTCCTGACTGTCTGAGCCCCAGTGGCAATCAGAACAGCAGGAATCAAACTCTGGTCTTCTCTCTCAGACGAGAGGAGAACCCCAGAGTATGGCAGCCCAAAGGCGTGTTGCTACCAATACAATTGGTGGATTAGTGGCGGCACCTCAAAGGAGATAGAAATGTATCCAGCATTGGGATACGATTCCTAGTTCTGCCGTGAAAGGAACTCTACTACCCGATTTCTCGGGGTAGAGTTGACTCCACCATCCAACTCTCCGTGTATAATGGCTCTTCCTACCAACAGAGGAAGACCCTTCTATCTCACGAAGAGTTTTGAGTTGTCTGATTTGCGCATCAAAAGTGCATGAGCTCCCTGATGTTGATGTCAGAAGAATGCTCCTCACAACGTCAAAATCGCCAATGCCGGTTCTGGAAAAGCTACTCAGCCAAACTTCTGCAGAAAACAACAAAGAAGAAGTGTTTTAAAAAAATAGAAGTATTATCAGATGCATATTAAAAACAGATCACAAGGTTTTTTACGCCAGCAATCAGCAAGGATTTTACGCCGGTGATTCAACAAGGCTTTTATGCCATCAATCAGCAAGGCTTTTACGCCAGCAATCAGAAAGGCTTTTACGCCGGTGATTCAGCAAGGCCTCTACGCCAGCAATCAACAAGACTTTTACGCCAGCAATCAGCAAGGCTTTTACGCCAGTGTTTCAGCAAGTTTTTACGCTCGTCAAGAATTTATGTTCATGAAATAGATTTTTCAACAAAAAATTCGAAAGACAGATATTTGCTTACGATCGGATTTACCATTTGAGTCGAATGGTTTGGCTCTGATGGTTGTCGAATCTGCGTCTAATGACTGGGCATACAAAAGAACACAGGAGGAAAGCTTTGCCATCCTCATTTGTTGGAGAACAACATCACAGAAAGTTATCTTCAGAGGAATGAGTACGAGAATATATGAAACATTCTCGGCTATTTATAAAGGCTGAAGAACTGTTGGGATGAGTCTATTTCGGAGGAAAATCCTATTTAAAGGATCTCGTAACCACAAGACAGACGCCACGTGTCGGTTTGTTTCTTGGGAATGAACAACCATAGAAACAGTCGAAATAAAGTGTTGAACAGTTCTATCTACCAACAGATGAGATTAACATCAAGATTTTATTTATAAAGGGGGGAGTGGACCCCTACATATAAGAGAGTCGTAATATATGGAATATCATTTTCTTTCTCCTTCGTTGGGTTAACAAAGGGAGGCACCCAATTCGCGCATGTTGCGAATCCCAAAGCGACGCATCAGATTTAAAAACGCTTCTGCATCTCCTGAGCCTTCGTATGCAGTTGAGGGACCACCATCAATGCGATTAAAGATGGCAGGAGTTACTCCAAAACACTCTAAAAAGTTGCACGCCCGCTCGAAGTCAAGCCTGGAGCTCGAAGCCTCTTTGTTGTTAATCTCCTTCTTGGACGCCATGTCACTATGGAGATGAATGACAAGAATGAAGAATTTCTCCTTATTTATACGGTTAAATCAGCTCTCCATCTTCCTCATTGGAAAATGTTCATTATAAATGCAAACTCGGGGAAGCGAAAAGGCATTCGAGAGTTTCAAAAAAAAAAGAAATTCATTGTGACAATTAAGTGTTGACCGACACTGTTGGAAATTACGCCGACTGTTGGACATCCCCGCTTTTACGCGGATGGCTGTTGCGTATCCCAAATTTTACGCTGGCAGATCAAATCTCAACTTTTACGCTTCTGTTCAAAGTGTTTCAAATGTTGGAGATATTTGAAAACTTTGAAGGGGGTCTTGTAGGAGCGTAAAAAGTGCTTCAAAGAAAGAGTCATCCCATTCATAAGTGATCGGTTTTTACGCCAAGCAGAGCGGGTAATCTCTTTTACGTCCAAGACTAGGCTAATCAATTTACGCCTAAGCAGGCTGATCATTTTACGCTTGGGTCTACACCTGTGATTTTACGCCAAGGACAGAGCAGCCTCTTTTACGCTGGACAAAGCTGTCAAATCTCGCATTTAATGCAAACTCTGACATGAAGATATTAATGATGGCATTCACCACAGAATTCAATAGGATTTGTCTTATACAAAGACCATTGTTGTCGTTTATGGGGATCGAGCTACTTTACGCTCACTGTATGGTTTCTTTTACGCACGGAGTTTTACATGAGTTCTTACGCTCATAAAACAATATGTGCGTAAAGTCTATTTGAGCCATTTTACGCTCAAGGTTATTCAATAACCACTTTACGTGGGGAACCTATGACAGAGCTATTTTACGCTCATCTTTCTGTTTTACGCCCAGAGGATGTTGGAGCTATTTTTACGCCCTATTCTCTCTGGCCAGTTTGGAACGTGGTTTGCCTACATGGCCTTCATGCCACATATTTCGAAGAACGTGTGTACATGTATCCTATTCTTACTAAAATGATGGAATGCGTGTCAACGTATGCAAATGATGACTCTGATCATGGGTGACAGTTGTTAGCATAAAGACAGACTTTGATGATCTTTTACGCACAGAAGCCCCAGTCTATAAATAGACTCATTTTTCTCAAAGGGACACAGAGAGAACAGGAGAGAATACAGAGATCAGGACTTCGAGATTTTGATTCTCCGGAGCATTCTTCTTCAACTTTTCTTTCAGAACAGAGTGAAGCAAAGCAGGAAAGCATTCGGCCTCGCCATCAGTGCCCAAGTACGTCGATACCTTTCTGGTGACTTAGTTCTTCCAAGTTGTTCTACTTCAAGCCGTGATCTTCATCATCATCATATGGTCCAAGGAACAAAGTGATCATTTACGAATCAGACTTCCATAGCAATACTTTTCCAGAATCAAATTTGTACTTCTTGTACTTTTTTTTCATTTTATTTTTAAAATCCAACCTTTTGTTTGGCAATTTTGTTAAGTGAAACAATCACCTCTGTTGGGTCTTGTTTTAAAATCTATTACCAGCACCACCAGTGCGAAGAAGGGTAATAGGTCCATAAAACTTATCCTAATCTATTACTCGCACCATCGGTGCACAAAAAGGATAATAGGTCCTCAAAATTCCCCGATGAGAAAAACAACCACGTCCATATTACCTCTGAGTTGTTTTCCCGTCCATCACAAGCAAACCACTCAATACATAGAACTTCCACGTTGATAGCACCTCTGAGTTGTTCTGTGTATCCCTACTAGGCCTACTCCTACCACGTCCTCATTACCTCTGAATAGGGAGCCTCTACTTCAGACCCATATTTACCATGTCCTTATTACCTCAAAGTAAATATGTTTGTCTTCTCCCCACTCATTATCAGTACTTGCATCGCTAGTACGCAAAAAGGGTAATAAGTCAATAAAAGTTATCCTAATCTATTACTCGCCTCATCGATGTACCAAAGAGTAGTAGGTCCACAAAATATCATTCAAATATATTGGCTCGTATTTCCAAATGCACAAAAGGGCAATAGGTCCACAAAAATCCCCCAAGGGGATATTTTTTATCAAAATACTATTAAACCCTCTAGTACACGCTCCTCAGAGTGGTGTGAATGTATCTTTCTTATGCAAGATCAGTTACATTCATAAAACTACATCTAAAAAAAAAATCAACTATTCATCAGCAACACATAGCTTGAGGAGGATGCCCACCAGCTGCGCAGTTTAGAGCTCAATTCTCAGTCAGACCCGACGTTCAGCTTACTGGGATAACTTTTCGGCATCCTCGAGATGTGCATGAGCCTGTCAATTGTCTTCTAATTTCTTCAGTGCTCCTTCTAGAGCAGCAGAGGCTCGTGTGACTTCATCAGTCTCCTTATAGATCTTCTCTCTCTCCTGACGAGTGGCTTGGAGCTCAGTTCCCATAGATGTTAGCTTAGCTTGGAGCTGGAGGAGCTGTTCGTTAGTTTCGGCCATAACATGAATAGTAGTCTCCTCACGAGTCAATCAAATCTTTTCCTCTCGGCTCAGCTTGTCCGATTTAGGGGACAGCTTCTGGAGGTCATTCTCTAAAGTGGGCTTCGTCATCTCTTGAACAACCTTCACCTTTTCTACTACTTTAATAAGGAAAGCATGCTCCTGCTCCACCGCAGCGGACATATCGACTTGCTGCAGTTTCTGCAACTAGATTAGGCACTGAATAGCCTCTGCCAGCTTGTGCTCCAGAAGGACGGCCACCCCTTCTACACTCGGAAGCATCTTCAGCAGGTCAATCTGCCCTTGGGTGCAGTAATGGGCCACGACAAATGAAGTCCCTCTCATTGAATTAGCTTTAACCCCTCGTTTTAGATGACAGTAGAAGCTCTCAACTATATCCCTCGACGATTCGTCTAGATTTTCCAAAGATAACGGCGTCGAAGGAATATCAGCCAAGGAACTTGAAGGTGTGTGAGAAGAAGGCATAGCGAAGCTTGATGATCCTGTCAAAAAGGAAACAAACTCTGAACGACGAGACTCCCGCACAGCAGCGATCTCCTTTTCTGTAACCCGAAGAAGTCGAAGACTATGTAGAGCAGAGATTTCAGTCTCTGGGAAGAGGCAACTTCAATCAACCCTGTATCCACTGATGTTGTTGTAGGAACCACCGCCTCTACCATTGGTACTTCCGGTTTAAGCGGTTCTGAACTTGGCTCAGCAGGGTTCTTTTCGATTTGAAGGTGGGGGCAGGTCCATTTCTTCTCTTCAGTAAGAGGTCCGCCCTGACGTCGTCCGCTATCTCCTCATCCGCGGTCACATCTGCCATCCTTAGTAGAGTGGCAGGTCCTGTAGGTCCGAAACAACCAACAATCAACTTGACTCGAAGGATATGAAGAAAGAGCGAATGAACCTCCATGTCGGTAAGGATATGACATAGCTTACCAGGGGATGGCGGTGGAGACCGCGACTCGCTCTGGATAGTCATGATTTCTTCCACTGTCCCCATATCCTCCTCTACAGTAATATCCAAATCACCTACATCTGTCACTCCAGCCCTGGTCAATCCAAAAGAAGGTGAAGTTGGGTCAGTTGCGACCAACTGAGACCCTGCAGCCTCGATATTCGATTCTATAAGATTTGCACCTTCTTCGACCAAGGTGCCCGTAACTGGAGGAGTTTTGAATGAAGCATCGGGCTCCGGAGAGTTTAAGTCCTCCAAAGACTGCACAAAGGAAAGAAAGAGAAACAATAAGATAAAATTCCAAAAGTAACAGGGTGGTCGGCTGGAATAAAACTTACCTCCGGAAGGGTTTCGGCATCACTGCCCTCTCCCGCGAAGTCAAAACCTCGATTCCTAAATGCAACCTGTTTTTGAGAACGAGGCCTATTAGCAACGGAAGGTCCGCGCTTACTTCGCTTAGGTGAAGGACTCGACACAGGAGAAGGCAAGCGCATCACCGGAATACTTATAGGGGGAAACTGATTGTTGTACTCATCCTCCTCTTCCGTATTAGTAAAATCGGAGTAAGAGACTTCAACGCTCTTCGCCTTTCCTGCCCTGTTCCTCTTTTTGGACTCCTTGTGCTTGTCCGCCAGCTTTGTACCAGTTATAAAACTGGTACTCGCATCGAAGTCAGAGGGAGGCCCATTCACAGAGACGTGATAGAGTGTTGCCATGTACGAGATGCACACCAAGTCCCCGGTATCGGGAAGAGAGAAGATGGTTTGAGTACAGACAGCAGTGTAGTAATGCCAGGCCCGGATACCATCTAGGACGCTACCCTCATAACCCAAGCAGGGATTCAGGTTATCCAAAAACAACTGGCAGTACCCAAATTATCTAGAGTACAAGCTGGACATATAAGGTTCCAAGAAGGCAACATTATGGTTGCGGTACACCAAATGTGCGGGACGGATATTCTGTAACCAGCGAAACATCTTCTCCGATAGAATCTGGGGCACAACACTGTCATCAAGAAAAAGATGCTTCATTTCCTCATCAGTGAAAGGCATGATCGACACAAAGAAGGAGTAGCTATCCACCCATGCGAGCGCAACATGACATTCGAACATGGTCGAACAGGTCCAAGGCATATCATGATACTGATTTATGAATGGATCATTAGTCGTCGCGTTCCCCTCAGGATCTGGCCGCATCAGAAAGGGGCAGTACATTAGCAGCCACCCCATCAGATAGTAGTAGGGTAGCTCAATTTAGTTGAAATCCTTCGCAACGTCACGAGCTATGGTTCTGGCCGTAAAGTTACAAAGACCCCGATGGATGCTGCTCACCATGGCTGGTAGTAGAGCTAGCCTGCCTCCAAAAAATAACTTGACAGCAGGGAGGATCAGGTTACGGCTGATTCTCTCAATCAAACCAGCACCCCCCGAGACCAAATAGATCCTCAGCCATACCATCAGAAATCTAGCCAAGATGGCCTTATTGGATAAGGGTTGGGTATCGTGATAAAAGTAGCTGAATGTATCGGATTGGCTTCCGAATCTGTCACCAGAAGCTTTGGTCCTCTTGGCGCTTTACACCTGAACATCCACTCATGAATGAGTCTGAGGGCTCTGAGGGACAACCCGGACCAAAGCGCCAAGGTCGAACAAGTAACTGACCCAGGCCTTGGTGTGAGGAAGGGTCCCCTTAGAACTTTTAGCCTTCTTCTTTGAAATTTGTTGACAAGTGCTATGATGACATAACACCTCCCGGTAAATTATAAGGAACCCGGGAAATCGTCGCTCTAATTCCTCAAACTCCTTATTCGTGGGAGTATACTCTTCATAAAATTCATCTCCCCAGGGCAACTTGGAGATGTGATGCATCTCATGTGGGCGAGATCCATCTCTCTAGCAGGTGTATACAAAGTCCCCGTATGATGATTATACATCTCGAGGAGCACTATGAATAACTTTGCGTTCATAGGAAGGCCATAGAAAGTGCCCCTTATGGTATAGTAGAGGTCGAGCTACTGTAAAATATCTCCACAAGTCGACAGAATCCAGAGAGTCAAGTTGACCCATAGAAGGGAACGACACATCCAATTCTGCAGTGACAGTCTACCCGTAGGATATGATCCTTTATGGGCAATCTGGTTCAGGAAGGTGTCGGCCTCAGAGAATTAATTATTGGGCCTCACGTCATTTATAAAACTACCGGGGCTAGCCCAACGACAAAACAACTGACCGACTCCCCGGTCGCGACCGCTGACTGCACTCATCTATTATAATGGATATTGCCTACAAAGATTACCTATCGGTCCTGAGTTATGGGGTCCGCCATTCGCCTCTCGATAGGTACCATGTTGAAACTTGACAGTAAAAAGTGGCATTCCATCTGAGGAAGATAAATAGATAGCCCGTTGGAAAGAAAATCCCAGTTCTCAAAAAGCTCCATGGTGTGGGGGTTTGAGACAACTATAGCGTCTCCGAAAAAGAATGCCGGCTTCAGATGAATGTCCCCTAGCTTTTCGGAATTCATCATACCGAGTAAGTAAAAAAATGATCGGTTCTTGATCTCCCTTAATCTAGCCTCAGGTTGATTACGGGTGATCTGAGTCGACACGTGTTCGACTATCTGGTCAAATCTCATACCCAACGCAGATTTAGCATATCCTATCAAAAGCTTCCCCGACGGAGCTATGAGCAAGTTCACTGCAAAGGTCAGAGACGAAGTAAAAGTTAGAAGAAGTTCATCCCTTCAGCCATACGACCTAGCCAAAACAGAATCTATACGGCATAGCGGTTTAAAGAATATGAGACGTATGCAGCTAGGTCGTACAATGCTCATGCGGCATAGTCGTGAGATACTTAGGCCGCTCAGTCAAAAAGTGATCATGCGACTCAGTCATGTGGCTCTCATGAGGCACTTATGCGGCTCAGTCATGAAGTGTTCATGCGGCTCAGTAATGAGACACATATACAGCATAGTCACGAAGTACTTCTACGGCTCAAAATATGAGACATCCATACGGCTCAATCAGGAGACACTTATGCGGCATAGTTATGTTGTACTCATGCAGATCAGTCCTGGGTCACTTATGTTGTTCAGGTTCGAATGTCCAGTGCTTATACGGCTAAGCCCATGCTGCCGTATCATACAGAACGCATATGGTCCAACTAAGATAGGGCACGCATCGACAAGGCTTAAAGCACAGAAAGCAATATAGCACAGTCCCACGCATAAAACATGCGATATGGCCGTCGTCTTTCCACTGTCCTTACCTTTGATGGGGGCCGCACGTCGAAATGAATGGAAGGCGAGTCCGCCACTCTCAACGGAGAAGCAAGCCCCTGACCTTTGGCCGTAGCACCCGTCAACTTGGAAGCTTTTTGAGCCATTGAGACAGGAAGATGAAGACGAAAGAGAAAAAAGTAAAAGAGAAATATCTCTCTTCAAATCATCCCTATTTATAGAGTTTCTAAAAGTGTGCCGTTTGGATTCTCAAAATTATTAAAGATAAAGATGGCGTTTGGGGATTTTATCCCTAGTAACTGTCAGCTTTATCTTGAAAAGAGAACCTAAATCCAAAATCGAATCAAGAAATTAAATGCAGCAGTGACAGCTGGCAAGCTGATGAGATTTCCCTGCGGCTCAAGATTTCCTTGCGGCTCGAGAAAAATCCCAACGACTTGAAAGACTCCCTGCGGCTTGACATATCTCCATGCTTCTTATTCAAAGTATTCCAAATTTGTAATTTGAAAATTTTGAAGGGGGCCTTGTAGAAGCATAGAAAATATAGGGTTCATACGGATCACAAATTATCACATGTGCACTTTGGGCCAAATAGGTCCGCATAAAAGAAAGTCGTATGACAGATTCAATGCCTTATGCGGCCCGTCGACAACCAGCTGCAGAAGAAAGATATGCGACCAAGAGGATCAGTTCGTCTGATAAAGCTGACAAGTTCTGTCGAAACTGACAAAAATGATAGCTCTGACACTTTGACAAAAAGATAAGACGTGAGACGTCACCAAAAGCAGGGTTCATATGCTTTCATGCAGCCAGAAGGAGTGTCACCTCAGCTGTATAAACCTTATGCGGCTTAAATATATGCAACCCCAATGTTTTCAAACTTCATACTGCCAAGGGTGACTATGACCCATGTCGCATGAGCTTTATGCGGCCAAATACAGAATCTATGCGGCTTAAAAGTCTTTAAGCTATATGCAGGCTAAGAAAGTTTACGACTTAAGCCGCATGAGTCTTATGCGGCCCCACATGATCGAAAACTAAGAGACTCATACAGCTCAAAATGATTTTTATCTTGCGATAGGATACGTGGCAGGCTGACCAAGTCTTAACTACCCAGATTTACTGCATCCAAATTCCAACAAATCGACAGATAGCGACCAAAGAGCGGGCCTTCACGTGCTAATTAGCCATGTGGCTACAGGTCATCTATGCGGCTCAACATACATACTACTATAAATAGCAGGGTGCCACACACCTGCAAAAGGCTGGCAACCTTCGAAAAGCAATTTTTTCGAGAGCTAAGGACCGCGTTAGATAGTCCAAGGAGTAAGGCAGAGTTGATAACACTTTACCAAGCCTCTATCGTCACCCCCCAGAATTGAAACTAAATAATTGTACTTAGATTATTTCCTAGGATTTCTTTCTAGGCTTTTCTTTGTACAAGCGAGTTTGCAATCAATTTCAGTATTTCTGTAATAACAGTCTTTGATTTTTTTTAATGGCAAACAATACCCAAGCCACCATTAGTGGCGTATCGATGATCCTCCATGGCTGAGCTGTAGCAGATGAGGGGTTCTACGAGAAGACGACCGTGAAGGATGCGTCACCAGGTCACGGAGGATCTAGTATTGGCGACGACAATTGTGGGATGGTAGTATCGGTTGTATCTGGCATTTATGAAACAATTCCAGGGCGAGTTTCCCGAGCGTAGCTTCTACCACATTTTCATAGAGCAGGCGTCAACGATGTGATGTAATCGACTGAATTCCAGCCCTCCCTTATCGGTCGGCTTGGCCATTGAGTCCTAATTAGCCCAGTGGTGCTTGTCCTTGCCTTCATTGTATCCCTAGAAGAAGTTGAAGAAGAGGGACTCTAACTAGGAAAGCACCTTCATAGGGGAAAGTAAACTGCCAGGGTGCAGATGGGGATGGAGGAGAGGACGTGCTTGATAAGGATCATCTTCCTACCCGGTGATAGGGTCGCATTATGCCAACCCTCGATCTTTTTTTCTGATCTTGCTCAAAATGTCGTCGAAGATACCCAAACTAGATTTCCCGTACACCAGCGGAAACCCTAAGTAGTTGAACTGCGGGTATGCGGTGGAAAAGGAGGTTAGGTTGGAGAGAGTAGCCGAGTGGCTCCTGTCGGCTTTGTTGTAGGTATAGATGATGCTTTTGTAGTTGTTGACTCATTGGCCAAAGCATCTAGTGTATCTCTCTAGCATTCTGTGGACTACCTCCATGGGTCTGATGTCTCTGGAGAAGATGATGAGGATGTCATCGGCGTAGGTGAGGTGAATGATTAGTGAACATCCGATGGTGGTCTGAAAGTAGTAGAAACCGGGCGTGTTCGTCATATAGTTGAGGTTTCTGTTAAGCGGCTCGGCTACGATAATGAAGATAGTGGAGGATAAAGTATTTCCCTGTATAACATCATGACTGGAGTTGAAGAAGCCCTACGCTTGCCCGTTGATGACTGTGGAGAACCAAGAGTTGCTAATGGATCGAAAGATGATATCGATCCAAGGATATGAGAATCTGAAGGCCTTGAGCACCCAGATCATGAATTGCCAGTCCAGACTATCATAGGCTTTTTCTATGTCTAGTTTGATGGCAACATTTTTGCCTGTGGACGGGAATTTTATGCATGTGATCATTTCTTAAGCAAGGAGGATGTTGTAAGTGATGTTCTGCCCAGTGACAAAGCCGCTTTGTTCCTCGGAGATGATCTTGGGGAGGAGAGTAAACATGCGGCTAGCGATGATCTTTGATATAATTTTATTGGTGAAGGTGCATAAGCTGATAGGGCAGAAGTCTCTGAAGGTCTCCGGGTTGTCTTTTTTGGGTATGAGGATGACGTTGGCTCATGAGATAGATTTAGGGTACCTCGCCCCCGAAAAAAGGTGAGCGCGGCCTCGTGAAAGTCGTATTCGATAATATCCCAACATGATCGGAAGAAGACGCCGGAGAAACCATCAGGCTCGAGAGCGCTATGTTCATCGAGTGGCCAGACTACGACCTTGACTTCCTCTACGGAAGGGGGGTTAGAAGCTGCTCGTTCTTACTATCGTTGATCAAGCTGGAGATCTTGGCAAGGAGATCAACATCCTTGATGATGACTTCTTTGGCAAAAAGCTTGGAATAAAAGTTCATCGCAGTTGCTTGAATGCCCCATTGATCTTTGAGGACCAAGCCGTTATCGTCAGAGATTTTATGTAGATGGAGCTGTTGTTTGCGGCCATTGACACAGGAATAAAAGAAGCTAAAATTCTTGTCTCCTTCTGCGTCCCAGATCAGTCTGGCTTTCTGCTTCCAGTATTCTGCGTCTACCTTCAGCCGGGATTTAAGGAACGCTCTAGAGAGGTTGAGCGACGCTCGTGTTTCCGACGATATGTCAGTGGCGTACTGAGCCTCAGTGCGGGTGACGTCGTCTTCCGCCTCTCTGATGGCCTAAAAAATGTTACCGAAACCGCTCTTGCTCCAAGACGATAAGCCTCTCCTGGTAGCTTTGAGTTTGGGTGCCACTCGAGTTAGGGGGTCGGGATCATTAATGTATCTCCAGACATAGGCCACGATGTTTTAAAATTGAGGTGATGTTGCAAGAAGTCCAAGAATCTGAAAGCTTTCTTGATGCGGTTGGGGTTGCTGTTAATCTCAATTAGGAGAGGGGAATGGTCCGACTCGGTGGTGTTCAGGTAGGAGAGGTTAGAGATGAGACCCATGTCTGACCAGCTATTATTGACCAGGGATCGGTCCAGGCGAAAGTAATGTCGGCGATCACCTTTCTGCATGTTATACCAGGTGAAAACGTTACAAGAGAAAGAGAAGGGTGTCATATGGGCATTGAAGATAAAGTTGTTGAAGTCGTTCATGGCCGACTGAGGGGCGGGCGACTCCCGGACTTCTCTTCTCTGTACGTGATCGTGTTGAAATCACCGATCCATATCCACGGAAGATTGATGAGTTGAAGATAGGTGTCCAGCAGAATGTCCCATAGAAGTTTGTGCTCCGGAATGTCGTAGCTACCATGGACAGCAGATAGCAGGCATCGGGACCTGATAGTTGGGTGTTCCACCCAGTAGGAAAGCGCCTGACTAAAATCATGGATGGTTCCAAACTGGATCCCGGCAGCAAAGATGATCCAGATATCACTACACCCGACGACACCGGACGGGAAGCCGAGCTGGAGCTGGATGGATTTGAGTCTTTTTTGATGGATTTTGGGTTTGATGATAATTAAGATGTCAATCCGGTAGATTTTCTTGAGGCTTTTGATTCTCCTCTGTGTAGTTTAATTGGCCAGCCGTCTCACATTCTACGAGAGGATTTTAATCATTGGGATGGGGATGGGGGATTGTTGAGTTTCGTGGCTGACCGTATTGTCATGACTGTTTGCCCTTGGTTGAGTTTTTTGTTCTTATCGTCAGATTTTTGGGGGGTTCTCTGGGTCGCTACGATGGGATCTTCTACCGTATCTATCGAGATCTGTGCTCTTATTCCTATTTTTTCTGACGGAGGGGGGAGACCGCCTCTTCCTCTGTATCTGCTAGTGCGCAAAGCAGGTTATGGTGGTCCAGAAACCCTGCTTCCTTGGCTTGCTTGAACCTACTAATCGCTGCTAGGCCAAAGATGGCCAGGTTGCCTATAATGGGGTTGCTGGAGTTGATGGGTGAGGCTGCCACGCTCGAAGGGGTTACCGAAATCTGCTGCGGCACTCGGTCGCTGCTAGAAGGATCTCCGGCTATCAGGGAGTCTGTGGTGATCTTCTCGCACTCTGTGGGAAGGGGAGGATTCACCTGGTTGTCTTCAAGTGAGATAGTTGAGAGG
The DNA here is from genome assembly GCA_029216955.1 of Iris pallida. Lineage (NCBI taxonomy): Eukaryota > Viridiplantae > Streptophyta > Magnoliopsida > Asparagales > Iridaceae > Iris > Iris pallida. The sequence goes on from JANAVB010036065.1 coordinate 32,201, forward strand.
GTGCCGAACTTATTTTTGAAGAGGATGTCTGGGGCTTATAGGTGATAATTATTGGCCCAATGATTGTATCATGTTTTTGAATATGGTTAATATGTTATGTTTAGCATTTTATTATCACTAATCTTCATACTATCTCTATAACATTTCTACTTATACTTATACCTTTGGTGATATGTGACTATTGGTTTACATATTACTGATACGAGCTTATCTATTTTAAATTTAATTGGGTTGCCAAAATCAAAACTATGTTTTTGATCATGGTTATTCAATTAAGTTTAATCATTATGATATCACTAACATTTATGCTATCACCTTAGCACTTATACTTAAACTCAGCATTGTCCTAATGTACATTAAACTTATCATACTTTCTACTATGTACATTGATTTGATCGTCTAACATGTACAAGCAGAAAAGCAATGAACAAGATCAATGTGGACATATGCAATAAGGAAATCATGGTGGGACAAAGACGACGGATCCCATAAGATTTCTCTGAACCACAAGGTTAATGTGGACATATGCAATGAAGAAATCGCTTGCAAATAATGAGATTATTCTATATCAATTGCTCTATTTTACATTGATCATTCCTTTATTTTGTTCCGCTATTT